>CAUYRT010101415.1:0-35388 GCA_963574885.1 Lepilemur ruficaudatus | reverse complement strand
ACTCCTCCCTGTCAAGCTGGTTCTACTCTCCTGGCTCAGAAGGAAAACAGCTGGGTAGGGAGGGCAAGGACCCAAGACCAGCCTGGCACATCAGCTGTGGCTGGCTGTCACAAAGTTTCCCTATCCTTCCCTTGAAACGCTCTGTTGTCCCTTTTAATCACTGTAGGACTCACAGTCTGGATTAGTCTTGAACTTTCTGTCAGGCTCCAGATCTAATAAAAATAAATCACAATAAAGACAAGACCATTAGATCAGCAAAGAACGGATTTACAGGACTAAGGAAGCCTGTTGACAGCCATGAGCTCAAGAGTTTAGTTAAGTCAGAACATATTAGCCTGCAGTTCTAGGGAAATTGCTCTTCTAAGTCCCTGGGAGCCCAGCTCAGGTCTGGTCAGGGTCCCACTGCTGCAGTCCAAGGTGAGAGGATGTCCTTGGCATCCCAACGTGTCTTCTTTACATTCAGTGACCAGAGATTGTATTTCTAGTGAACTGTAAATCAGAAAAAGTCAATCTCCAGAATTTTTAGAGTGAAAAAGACAAGCAAAGAGGGCAGGGCCGGGGGGAGGGTGCTTGGTTACAAGCAGAACACGACAGGCCAAAGCAGAACTTGGAGACTGTTTTTCTCTTTAGAGCTCTAAGCGCAGCATCCTGCCTCAGCCAGAAACCACCCCCACAGGCACTAGCTGGGGGCTGCGGTGTTTAAGGCCACAAACAGGTGCTAGGAGCAGAGCTGTCCTCAGGAAACAATCTGCAGGTGGAGAGACAAGTAGGACTGCACAAGGCCTTCATCCAGATACAATCACTGCTCCAGGGAAGCCTGAGTGCTATTTGAAATTGGCCTTGAAGTAGGAGCAGAATTTCGGTGAGGAGAGAGGAAGTGCTATTGAGCAAGAGCAGTGTAAGCATGGCTGGGGCAGGGCACCAAGGGGGGACCTGCCCTTCCCTCTGCTCCCTGGCCCATATGTAACACCTGTTTCTCAGAAGCTCTGTGCTGCTGACGTCTCTCCACCTGTCTGGGGGCTCCGTGTGGAATGAGGAAGGGCCTCCATGATCGGCAATATGGTGAGGATCTTTCTCCCATAGGGGCCACGTGTATCCCCTGGACAAGTTCAATGGCCAAAAAACCATCCTTTTCTCACAGCCTCTATCTCAAGGGTTCTGTGTTCCATGAGGTTTGCTGCAGCTCAAATCGTTGACGCAGCTGAACCCTCACGGCAGGTGACTGAAGCATGTTCTTCACCCTTCCTGATCTGGAATGAACTTCCCATTTTCTTGAAATTTACAGACAGAGGGAGCACTAAGTGGCACAGTGTAGGGAGGACTGCTGTTCAGCCAGAGACACCAGCAGGGTAGGTGGGAGGACAGATGAGGGGGAGCACCCTTAGAAAGCACTGGAAGTAAACACCTGCAATTGTCCCAGGACAGAGCACAACTTCCTGGAGAAAATTTAAAGCTTTTCCAGTTAGGGAGATTTTGGAAGAAGTTGATTATTTCAGAAAGACAAAGCTCATGGTGGTGTGGAGAGACACTCAGGGGTGATGTCAGGCCTCCAGACACAGAGTGTGCAACCTGCCAAGAGTCCAGGTGCAGGCACAGAAAGATGGTGGCTCCAGGGTGTGAACCTGCAGAAGATGAGTCCTGGGGTCAGAGAGGACCCAGCAGCAAAGTGGATTTGATTCATTCATATAGCTTATGTGTCAATTTGACTGCATGAGGCCATGGAGCGCACAGATATTTGGTCAAACGTCATCATTTCAGGTGATTCTGTGAGGGTGTTTGTGGATGAGATTCACATTTGTGTCAGTGGACCGAGTAAAGCAGATTGGCCTCATCCAATCTGCTGAGGGCCCGAATGTGATAAAAAGACAAAGGAAGGGAGGAAAATTCATCATCTTCCTGCCCAACTGCTTGGGCTGCAGCATTAGCTGTCTCCTGACCTCAGACTGGAGCTTACACCATTGGCCCTCCTGGTTCTTAAGGCTGTGGACTCACACTGGGACTTGCACTATCAGTTCTCCTGGTTCCTCGGCCTTTAGATTTGCACTTGAACCTGCGCTGCTGATTCTTCTGGTTTTCCAGCAGGTCATGGGGCTTCTCAGCCTTCTTAACTGCATGAGGAAATTTCTTACAATCTCTCTCTCTATATATATGTGTGTGTGTGTGTGTGTATGTGTATGTATATGTGTGTGTGAGCGCGCGCGTGTGTGTGTGTGTGTGTGTGTATATTCTGTTGGTTCTGTTTCACTGGAAAACCCTAATGAATACACCTGGGGAAGGACAGTGAAACGTGGAGGGGAGCGAGGAAGCCAGATCCCCAAGCCTGGTGGTCATGCCACAGTTGACACGGGGGAAAACTAGAGATAGGTGAGCATTAACCTAATGGGAATTGGAAATATTGGACCTCACAGAGACAGACGGGCACGGGAGATGAGAACACAGCAGACATCGAGATCATGCAGAAATGTGAGTCTGCATGGTCCATCAGAGACAGCAGAAAGGGACAAGAAAGCTGATGTGTTTCCAGTTCCTGCAAGACTCACCACATTTCCTATCATTCCCCTACAGATCTTCCAGTAAGCTGCTGGTGGACGGATGGCCAAATGGCCCTGATTCTCCAGTCCTCCCACAAACATGCCCTCTGCAATTCCTCCTACTGAGATGTGGAGTTCATCTCCCCACCCCTCCACTTGTGACTTTTTTCCTATTGTGGATTCTCCTGGGCCAATAGAATGTGGCAGAAGCAATTCTGTGCCATCTGCATGACTCTTCTGGGATCCCTGCTCTTTTGGTGGCATGTGCTACTTTAAGTGACTGAGTTCAGGGGTGATCTGTTACATTACTGTGGCAATAGGGACAGCTGACATTTGAACTATCTTGATAGATATACTTCTGGTTCTTGCTCCCAAGTGGTCCTTCAGTTAGACCCAAACGTCTTCCTGTATGTTTTTGCACAGGGCTACATGGCTGGGAGAGGGTGGGTTTGTTGTCTGATCCTGCTGCCCTGTGTGGTTACATCTGCTGTCAGTGTGTCCCTGAGCCGCCTTGAATTGGGCCTCTTTACCCTCTGAGGGGAAAAGGAGAAATAATATCTCCCTTTTGAAGCCGCTAATCCTTGGCTGCCCACTGATGCAATGTCTCAGCTCTCACCATAAACAATAGCCCCAGTGAGTGTGAGTCGTTGCCACCATCTTCTGAATAATGTGCGGTTATGTTCTGTTTCCATTTCCGTGGACAGGGTGAAGGGACCACAGCAAGCCAGATTTCCCAGACAACTCGCATTGGTCATTGAGAAAAGTCAGATGGTCTGTCAGAGAAACCAAGCTTCCTGCTTTCTGGAAATTCTTACCACACAATACTCTGCCATCTCAACTGAGCCCAGCCCTCCTTTAGGGTGTGAACCTCTCTTCCCTCAGACCTTCCTGAAGGCCTGAAGAGCCAGGCAGAACACGTTAACATAGTGATCTTAAGTCAGAAACTTAACTTCTTTAAGCCTCCTGTGCCTAGCATGTAATGTCACTAGGAATATTTTCTGCCATGGGTTACAGTGAGAGAGTAAAGAAAGAAAAACACCTATAACAATACCTGGCATAAAGCAAAGAGCATTCAATAAATGTTAGACTCTAAATCCCTTCCCCAAGCAAGAAAACAAAGGGCAGAATGAAGAGAAGGGTTAAAAGTGAACCTCACGTTTTGAAGGTCAACTTGCACCCTGGGTTTGGTGATCAGTCAAACTCACTGTATTGGTTAAGGCAGCAGTGACATGGGTTGTGTATGCGTGTGCAAGCACAGGTGTGTATGTGTGTGTGTGTGTGCGCGAGACAGAAAGAGAGACAGAGACAGGGAGAGACAGAGGTGGGGGAAAGAAGAGAGGGAAGAGAGGGGGAAAAAATAAATTGCCGTCTTTGCCTGGAATCTCTAATGCAAAGCTGGTACCTGGGTAGTTTACTTGGGAATTTGACCCCCGAGGGCAGAGGGGCAGGACGAGGAGGTGAGACAGGAAAGAGAGAAATGCACTATGTGTGGATGCCCATTTGAACAATGGTGCCCTGTCCCAGCATGGCCATCTGAGGAGCCTATGAAAGGCATCTCAGAACTGTCACTAGGGGGAACAAAAGAGAGGAGGTGTCTCTCCTGGGCGCCTGCCCATGGCCAGGGAGTGTGCTGCCCTTCCCGGTCATGCAAGTTTCCACTTTCTTCCCACCTGAGCAGGTGAACACCACACAATACACGTTTCTCAGAGCCGCAAGCAGAAAATCAGAGATCATCAGAACTGAAACAGATGTGAAACGGTGCCCTGGCACAATACGATGGGGACAGAGATTAAATCTGGAGAGCATCAGCTTGGGCTAAAATGAAGTTTCCTACCTCAAAATGGAAAACATAAGCCTTGGAGAATTTAGTGAGGGGTTAAGCTAAAGTAGGTAGTAACTCAGTTTGTAATTCCCCCAGATACTGCATCACCGTTTCTACGAGTCCTGGGATTTCTGCATGTCCTCTTCTGTTACACCCTGTATTTGTCTGGTTATTACCATTACCTCAGAAAGCTCACGTGGCAAGCGAATGATTGAGACACGCAGTGGGTTAATAAATGTCACCTCCATTCCTGGGAGGAGCAGGAACAGGCAAGGCAGCACAGTGAAGCAACCCAGCCACACCAATGCTGTGCTGGGCCAGGTTGATTTATCTCCCCAGGCCCACTCAGCCCACCCACCGCCATGCTGTCTGCTTAACAGAGAGTCCAGGTTGCTGCCCCATCCATGGCTTCCTCTCCCAGCACCACCCCTGCAGCCGTTGAGGTGAGAGCAAGGCTCTGGCTTGGCCTCCACTGTGCCCATGGTGGCATGAACCAGAGCAGCACCAGTGCCTTTGCACAACACAAGTAGATTGGGAGTTCTGGCTTCTTCCACAACTTCATGACCCATATAAGTTTCTATTCCATGGGTAAGAGTTCTGGATTTCCCCACAGATATGGAAGTGGCTTATGACACTATCTGAGGGCTATTGGGGAATATAATTCCCCACAATGAGAACTTTGTCCTGTAACAACAGGAGCCAGGAGGAAGCAGGCAGATACATTCTTTTCTCTGTTTTCCTTTGACAGATTCTTCTGCATGGGCAGTTTGTACATGTCCCACATAAAGATAAATCATAAATCAGTCATGTTTCCTATAAAGCTATTTCCAGCTCAGGGACACCCCACTTCTCTCCTCACTTTTGGTGCCATAAGATCGCACCCCTCCATGAAGTGGTAACCCATGAGGTTGGCCTCTGCCTTAGTCCATTTCATATTGCTGTAACAAAATACTGTATACTGGGTAATGTAACAAGAACAGAAATTTCTTTTTTCACAGTTCTGGAGGCTGGGAAGTCCAAGATCAAGGCACTGGCAGGTTCAGTTGTCTGGTGAGGGCTGCTCTCTGCTTCCAAGGTGGCACCTTCTTGCTCTGTCTCTGGAAGGAGGAACCCTGTGTTCTCTTAGGAGGGTGGAAAGGCAAGCAAACTGAACACCATGATGAAGGCTCTTTTATAAGGGTCTTAATCCCATTCACAAGGGAGGAGCCCTCATGGTTTGATCACCTCTTAAAGTCCCCACCTTTTAATTCTGTCACATTGGCCATTCAATTTCAACACCTGGGTTTTGGCAGAAACACATTGAAAGCATAGAAGCCTCAGTCTCTGATTTCTAAGAAATGTGAGCTAAGGCAAGTCCACAGGACATGGGTTGACAAGCGGCCTGAGCCCTGTGGCCTAGGGAAGATCCAGGCAGTCAGGAAAATTGACAGTCCCAGCACAGCTGCGTGGCCAGAGCACAGCCCTTCACATCCTTCACATTTGAATGCCCTTCACATTTGAATGCAGACCCGCATTCAAATCCTAGCTCTGCCCCTTTCCCTAGCCATGTGACCTTCAACAACTTCTCTGGGGCTCATCCTTCATGTCTTAAAACAGAGATGACAGAGCAGCATCCGCAAGATGGCAGACTAGGAAGCTCCAGGCTCCTGTTCCCGTGGGAAACATTTTTTAAAACAACTAGAGAGGAGCTCTGGAAAAGACTGAAAGGATACAGGAACCACGCAAAAGCCCGTTCAAGACACAGTAAATTTTTTGGCATTTTTACTCACACTTTTCCTCCCTGGGATAGGGCAGTCTTGTTCTAGAGGAGGTGGCAGCCCAGGTCCTAATTCCTTCTCTCTAATCCTAGTGAACAGAGTCTCGCCTGTCTGGGGACTGCTTGAAGGATTAGTCTCTGTTTCACTCAAGTCAGAGCTCAGAATGGAAGAAGCAGCATAGCTCAGATTGCAGCCTGGAAGACATGGCGGGAAGCAGCAGGAACTGCTCTTAAAACCTGCAGGGAAGCTACAGAGACTGCACATGCCTGGGGCTGAGATTACAAGTGGAAATATATAATAGACCACCTAAGGGGACAAAAAGAAGCTGGAGTGAGACTCTTGGAAAATTCAGATATTTAAAAGGAGCCAAGTATATGGGAAAACTGTGAAAGCCACGCACAGGCTCAGACAAGCTGCATGCTCAAAAAAGACCTGAGAAGACCTTAAGCTGATCCCTGGGCTGATTCCAAGGCTCAGAACATATCTTGCTAAATAAGTGAAGATCTTACGCATCACATAACCAGTCTGCAAATTCTCAATCCTTAATGAAAAATCACAAGGCATAGAAAGAAACAAGAAAACACCACTCATTCAAAAAGGAAAATAAAGTGACAGAAACCATCCCTGAAGAAATATGTAAATAGTAATTAAAAGAGAGCAAGTATGGCTATACCGAAAGCAAACAAAATGCACTTTAAAGAAGGACATTGTATAGAGTTAATGGGTGAATTAATCAAGAAGCAATGACAATTATAAACACATATGCGCCAAACATTAGAGTTCCTAAATATATGAAGCAAACATTGGCAGAATTGAAGAGAGAAATAGATAACTCTACAATACAATCATATTAGGAGACTTCAAAACTTCCACTTTCAACATTGGGTAAGACAACCAGACAGAAGGTAAAACAACTTGGGGCTTGCAAATGGCATCGTAAGTGAGGGGCAGTCTTGTGGGACCGAGCCCTCAACCTGTGGGATCTGACTCTATCTTCAGGTAGATACTGTCAGAATTGCAAGGGAGGACACCCACATGGTGTCCACTGCGGAACTGATTACTTGCGTGTTGGTGGAGAGAAATCCCCACACATCTGGCCACTGAAGATTTCCCTGTTGATTGCTGTAGTGTGAGAGCAGAGGAAAAAACAGTTTGTGTTTTTTCCACTCACCATATGTTAGGCCACAAAATAAATCTTAATAAATTTAAGAAGATTGAGTCTCAAAAATAATACCTTTTCAGATAACAATGGAATTAAACTCGCAATCAATTACAGAAGGGAAACTAGAAAGAAACTATTACTGAGAATCACAGCTTAGCAGGGCAAAATTCCAGGAGCAGCACCCTCACGGGAACCAGTGTGGGGACAGGAAAGCCTGAACTGTCATCAACAAGTTGGCGGAGGCTTAGAGTGGAAAAGCCTGAGAAATAAAAACTCCAGGGAAACCCAGTCATGAGGGGCACCCACCTGGCATGGTTTGAATGGGTCCTCTCCAAAATTCAGGTGTTGCCAATGTGATAGTACGAAAAGGTGGGTCCTTTTAAGAGGTGATTGGGCCGTGAGGGCTCCTCCCTTGTGAATGAGTTAAGGCCATTATAGTAGAGGCTTCCTGCAGTGTCTGGTGCACTTGCCCTTCTGCCTTCCCGTGGGAACGTGGCGTTCCTCCTCGCTGGAGGATGCAGCACTAAAGGCACCATCTTGGAAGCAGAGGCCAGACCCTCACAGGACACCCAACCTGTGGTGTCTTGACCTTGGACTTCCCAGCCTCCAAAACTGTGAGAAATAAATCTCTGTTCTTTACAAATTACCCAATCTCAGGTATTCTGTTATAGCAGCACAGATGGACCAAGGCACCACCCTTTTGTGAACTTTGAAAATTCACCCTTTTGTGAATTTTACCTCCTAGAGATCTACCAGATTCTCATGGTGAATATCAGAGAAAAATCCCCTCATGCTTCAGGAAGGGGGAGGGGAAATGAATCATTTCTAACTATGCCAGAGCATTCTGTTTACTTCACAAGGTCTGCTCTCAGCATAAACCAACCAGAGCCTAGCCTGCTGGGGTTTTATCCAAGCCTAAGTGACCTGGGAGAAGGGAAATACACAACTAGCCCTCCTGTTCCACTTAGTGGTAGGGGAAGGAAGTGAGAAACACGTATGCAGTTCACAGTGCAGAGGTGCAGACCCCTAAAGGACTGATACCTGATCATCTAACCCTAGGACTGTACAAGGCTTCCACTACCCACCCCCACCTCAGCAACACATTACCAAAGAACTATTCACAGAAGTTCCTTTTTGCAAGTACATTATTTCTGGCTACCAAGAAAAAAATTACAGGACATATTAAGGGAAAAAACATAATTTAAAGAGACAGTGCAAGCATCAAAATCACAATCAGATAGTGCAGGGATGTTTTAATTATCAGACTGGGAATCTGAAGCAACTATGATTAATAGGCTGAGGGCTCTAATGAACAGAGTAGACAGCATGCAAGAACAGGTGGAAAATGTAAGCTGAAGATAAGAATCCTAAGAAAGAACTGGAAATAAATGCTAGAGATCAAAACACTGTAACAGAAATGAAGGACGCCTTTGATGATCTTATTAGTAAACTGGGCACGGCTAAAAAAAGAACCTTTGGGCTTGAGGCTATCCAAATAGAAACCTTCAAAACTGAAAAGCAAAGCAGAAAAGACAGAAAAAATAAACAGAACAGAATATCCAAGAACTGTGGGGCAACTATAAAAAGTGTAACTATGTGTGATGGGAACTCTAGAAGGAGAAAAAATAAAAAGGAACAGAAGTAATATTTAATGATGACTGAGAATTTTCCCCAAATTAATGTCTGGCACCAAACCACAGATCCAGGAAGCTCAGAGAACACCAAGCAGAATAAATCCAGAAAAATTACACCTAGGCATATCATTTCAACTACAGAAAACCAAAGATAAAGAAAAAAATCCCTAAAAAGCCAAAGGTGGGTAGGGACCAAAAGCACCCAATTTCTAGAGGAGCAAAGATAAGAATCACATCTGACTTCTCCAGAGAAACCACACAAGCAAGGAGAAAGTAGATTAAAATATTTAGTGTTGAGAGAAAAAAACCCTAAAATTCTGTACATTGTAAAATTATTCTTCAAAAGTCAAGACGTAATAAAGACTTTCTCAGAGAAAAATTGAGAATCTTTGTTCCAGTAGGCCTGCTTGTAAGAAATATTAAAAAAAAAAAAATCCTTTAGAAGGAAAGGAAATGATATGGGTCAGAAATTCAGATCCACACAAAGTAAAGAAGAGCATTAGGGAAGGAATATGTCAAGGAAAAAATAAAACTTTTATTTTTTTCCTTCTCAACCTCACGAATAACTGTTTGTTCAAATAGCAAAAATGTATCTGATCATGCGTGTGTGTGTGTGTGTGTCTGTGTGTGTGTGTGTGAGAGAGAGAGAGAGAGAGAGAGAGAGAGAAATGAATGACTAGAACGCTGCAAGGGAAGAGATGGAAGGGAGCAATTAGGATTTTTTTTTTTAATTATAAGATACCTGCACTACCTGTGAAGTGCTATAATCTTGTTTGGAACTAAATTTGTATCAGCCGTAAATTGTAAACTCTAGAGCAACCACTAAGAAAGAAAGAAAAAATATGTACAATTCATATGCTAAGAAAAAAAGAGAAACAGAAAAAATATAAAATTCCCAGTTACAACTACAAAAGGCAGAAAAAAGAGTGGAGGACAAAAATGGGGAAAAAGAACAAAGCCAACAAGTAGAAAACAGTAACAAATGGCACATGTGCATCCAACTATATCAGCAATCACTTTGAATATCAACGGTCTGAGTGCACCTATTAAAAAGACATAGATTATCAGAATGGATCAAAAAAAGGACCAACTATATGTTTTCTATAAGAACCCCACTTGAAATTTAAAGACAAATATAGATTTAAAGAAAATAGATGGAGAAAATGTGTCATGATAAAATTAACCAAAAGAAAGCAGAAGTGACTATATTCATTTCATACAGAAGAGACTTCAGAGCACATATCATAGATAAAGAGAGACATCACAAAATGATAAAGGAGTCAAGAATTCTCTAAGAAATAATAACCCTTAACATGTATGCATTTAACATCAAAATGCCAAAATATATGAGGCAAAAACTGATACGACTCCAAGAAGAAATAGATAAATCCACTTTTATAGCTGCAGTCTTCAACACCACTCTGAGAAACTGATAGATTTCTGCAGGAAGAAATTCACTAAGGACATAGTTGAACTCGATGGCACCATTAGTCTATAGACTACTTCACCGAGCAACAGAATGTACACACTTTTGAAGCTCACATGAAACATTCACCAAGGTAGGCCATATTCTAGGCCATAAAACACTCCTTCAAAAATTCAGAAGCACAGAAATCACGCAATGTCTGCTTTCACACCAAAAAGGAATTAAGCTAGAAATCAAAAACAAGAAGATAGCTAGAAAATCCCAAAATATCTGTAAATTAAAAACATCCTTCTGAATAATATATGGGTCAAAGAAGAAATCTCAAGCAAAATTGAAAGATATTTTAAAACAAATGAAAATGAAAACACAGCTTATCAAAATTTGTGGGATGCAATGAAAACAGAGTTTAGGGGGAAATGTATGGTATTGAATGCATGTATCAGAAAAGAAGAAAGATCTAAATCTATGCCTCCACCTTTGGAAACTATTAATAGACAAAGAAGGGCATCTTAAATCCAAAGTGAGGAGAAAGAAATACGGTAAATAACATTAAAGCAGAAATCGATAAAATTGAAAACATGAAATCAATAACAAAAATCAACAAAACTGAAAGCTGGTTCTTTGAAAAGATCAATAAATCAGTAAGCCTCTAGTCAAGCTAACAAAAAATAAAAGAGAGAGAGGATAGAAATTACTAATATCTGAAATGAAATAGGGGACATCACTACAAATGCCATGGACATTAAAAAGAGAATAAAGAAATACTATAAACAACTTTATGCACATGGATTTGATAATCTAGATGAAATGCACCAATTATTTGAAAGATGCAAACTGCAAAAACTCACACAATAAGAAATAGACAATATAACTAGGGCTGTGTTTACCAAAAAAACAAAGTCAGTAATTAATAACCTCTGAAAGCAGAAAGCACCAGGCCCGATGGGTTTGCTTGTAAATTCTACCAAACATTTAAGGAAGAAATTTACCAATTCTCTACAATACCTTTCAGAAGATCAAAGTAGAGAAAAATGTGCAACACCACTAATCATCAGAGAAATGCAAATTAAAATCACAAAGAGACACTATCTTACACAAGTCAAAATGACTACTATTAAAAAGTAAAAAAGTAACAGATATTGGTGCAGATGCAGAGAAAAGGGAATACTTACACATTGTTGGTTAGAATGTAAATTAGTACAACCTCTGTGGAAAACAATATAGAGATTTCTTAAAGAACTAAAATCGGAGTATCATTCAATCCAGCAATCCCACTACTGGGTATCTACCCAAAGGAAAAGAAATCAATATATCAAAAAGATATCTGCACTTATAGTAATATGTTTACTGCAGCACCAGTCACAATAGCAAAGATATGGAATTAACCTTAGTGTCTATCAACAGATAACTGGCTAAAAACATGAGACACACACACACACACACACACACACCATGGACTACTACTCAGCCATGGAAAAGAATGAAATCGTGTCTTTTGCAGCAACATGGATGGAACCGCAGGCCATTATGTTAAGTGAAATAACCCAGACACAGAAAGTCACATACTGCATGTTCTCACTTACAAGTGGCACCCAAATAACGTGCACACATGGTCATAGACAGGAATAATAGACAGTGGAGACTTGTAAGGGTGAGAGGGTGAGAGGGTGGGGGGGTAAGGGTTGAAAAATTACTTCACGGGTGCAAGGTACACTATTTCGGTGATGTTCACATTAAAAGCCCAGACTTCAAGGCCACACACTTTATCCATGTAACAAAACTGTACTCGTACCCCCTAATAAAAAAATGAATAAATTAGGTCATGGAAGTCAGCACCTGTCAAGCTTTGGCGTGCTTGAGAAAGGAGTGGTGATCTCACTGACGCACAGCCCGATGGCCCTGCGCAGAGATTCTGCGTGAGCGGGCTTGGGGATGGGACCTGAGAGTTGGCCTTTCTGACAGGCTGCCAGGGCTTGCTGACGCTGCCAGTTAACAGACCACACTTTGAGTCACACTGTCCAGCTCGGGTGTCGCTTTATAAACTCCTCTGGGTCATCATAAAGGAGAGGCCACTGGTCTGGGAATCCTGGCTAGAAGCTCACATCAAAGGCAGGGCTCTCCCACCTGCATCTGCTTCAGGAGTGAAGTTCAGGTTCTGCAAGTTCTCTCTGGCTTGCCCTAAAATCTGGTCAAGTGCCCTAACTGCCCTCAGATTTCAGAGAGCCGCAGATTCCTAAGTTATCCATGTTCCTCCAGCTGCTCCAGGCTGCTGACTAAGGAGAAATCCAGAGGCACCTGGGATGTCCCTGGCCCCAGGGCACAGAAATTCTCAGGACCATCGCTGTGGGCAGCAAGAACCCAATGTCCCCCAGCCTGGGATCCTCCACACAAAATGCTCTTCCTCTGTGGCCCTGGACCACTCAGCCAACCCCAGCCCTGCCTCCTTCCCTGTGAAATGGGGCCATTGCACCTTCTCTGCGGGTCTGGACTGAGCATCCGGTGGTAATATTCATGAAGCACCTGGTATGGTCCTCAGCAGAGTCAGGGTTCTCACAAAATGCTGGTTCACTTCCCTTCCCCCAGGGGCTGGTCACAGACCTCACAGAGCCACACAGGGCAGGCGCAGTTCTAAACCAAGTCCAGGAATCCGGTCTATGTACAAGAGAAAAGAGTGAGAGGAGGGGAGAGTCCAGAGCATGCAGGGATACAGATGAGAACAAAATGCATCTATTTTAATGCAGAAGGACAAGGGTGAGTGTCTGTTATGAAAAGAAGACCAGGAAAAGTTATACATATTATGTTATAAATGCAATGAAAAAGACAAAATAATACCTAGTAAGGCAAAAGTAGTAATACATATAAAACTGTAATTATATTAATTTAAAGATTAAAATCTCATATTGAAGAAAAAAGCAAAATGCAACTATTCATTACCTATTTAAGGAACACTTAAACCTAGGGAATAAAAGTTGAAAATAATGTTTAAAAATATACCAGATAATACTTCAGGTCTCATGTTACTTTTCAAGAAAGTGGAAGATCTCGATATGTTATGGAACCTTGGAAGTCCATTATCACAGAGAATGAAGACTCACAATCATTAGAGTATATTCACTTAAAATATGTGCTGTAAAAATATTTTTTACATATAATACATACATTTTTATAATTGTAAGAATTGTGGGTAGAAATAAATTTTACCTCCTGTAGATTTTAGCAAATCTTCTCAGAAATGATAAATCAAGCAGACAAAACCAATGAGACATGTAGTGATACTAATACTACAACAGTCAGAAGCAGCACACACACCTTGCCTTGCACTGTCGAACACAGAAAACCTCACATCCACTAGCCCCAGAGTGAACCCACACCGAGGCTCCTGGGTGCTCTGAATTGCCTGGGGGCCTCCCTGCATTCACTGCACTAGAGCCGCCCTCCTCACAAGGGGCTCTGTGGGTGAGTCAGGCTCCCCAGACTGCAGGTAGAATCAGCTGGAGGGAGTCCTTGTGCTGTGCCTGGTGTCGCAGGCCCCGCCCAGCCGCAGGCGCTGGAGCCCAGCCCTGGGCGTCCCCACACCGTTCATGATTCTCAGACCCCAGTCGGCACATAAAACACTGCTTTATGGTGTATTATGACACCCGTGAAGAATTTGTTATCCCAATTAGCAGAGTTAATCTTGAAATATTTATGCATTTGAAGAAACCGGTGATAAAACATTGTCATTAATTATAATGATTCCTTCAGAAAAAGTGAATCATATCAGGCTGATTTTTTTTATTGTTATTAATAGTGTGGCCGCTTTGATCACAGCGGCTCCCTCATACACAGCTGAATAATCATGTGCACTTTAATTCCGTACTGTCTCATTCTCCAAGGTAACCGCAGAGCAATTTAAATGCCTATCTAGTCAGAACTCTTGGAATTACAAGGAGCTCGTGAACACTAATGGCTTTTAATCATCCTACGCACCATTGCGGCACTTGCGCCCCAGGCAGGGCCCTGGTCAGAGGTGCCTTCCTGGCCTTGTGTCTGAGGCCAGTCTGGAAGGAACTTGCAGAATGGACCTTAGAATCTGTGCTCCTAGTACGCTATGGAGCCTTTAGGCATGTAGTTAATGATCACATACATAATGTTCGATCTTAAAAAATGGTTTTATTTTAGCAAAAAATAAAGATCTATGTGTGAAAGACATAAAAGTTGTCAAATTTGAAATGGAGTCACCTGGGCTAAAAAAACAAACAAATAAACAAAAAAAAAGCCCTGACAAATAGAGCCAGGGAAGGCCATGAAGGAGGTTCTTATGCACAAATGTCTGATAAGAAAAACAGTCACAAAAGCCTCCACAAAACCACAACCTTGTACAAAGGCCACTGCAACCTTACACAAAATACTTCTGCGAGGACTGTGCCCAGCATCTATGCGTCCAACCCCAGACTGAAGTTACCCTTGGTATTGGTTCTTATTGCCAAAGATAATTATCTCCAAACGATTATGCAATCCTCCTCATTTTTCCTTTAAAAATCTTTATCTGCCTTTTCCTCCCTGAACACTTGTGCACATAGTTTACTATGGCACGTGTATTCCTGGAGCAGTGTCCCATTCCAGAATAAATACTATTTCCTTTTAGAGGACTTCTCTCTGTTTGTTATTTAGGTTAACAAATATTTCCAAAATATAAAATAGAGCCAACGTGCATACAATGAAAAGTAGTCAGACTCCACGAAGGTATTAAGGTGCCTGGTTTTCTCTCCAGAGAGACTTAGTCCTATCAATTTTGTTTTCGGTTTTGTTCCATTTTGCTTTGTTTGCTTAACTTTTAAGAAATAATCTATGACAATATAAGTATTTATGCTATGCAAAATTTTTAAGATAGGATTTGGCTACACAAAAGTAAATTTACTATGTGAATACAAGTAGGTTTTTTTCTTCTACACAAATGAAAATATGTACACTGTACTCTGCATGCTACAGTTGTTAATGCTTTAAACTACATTTTGGGATAATTCCATAATATCAAAAAGACAAACTTAATTCTCTTGCTAACAGCTGCATTATATTTCTCTCTATGAACAATCCTAAATTATTTAATTGGTTCCCTATTGCTGAACATTTGCTTAGATCCAGACTTATTATTACAAAGTCATTCTTGCACATTCTCTTTGCTTTGCACATAAGTGGCCATATCTTCATGTTAAATTTTCAGACTGGAAATGGCTTGAACAGAGTGTGGTGCGTACTTAGGAAGACATTGCCACACTGCCCTTTTGAGAGATTTTGCAAAATTGATGTGCCAACTAACCACCTTATTTTTCTTTTTTTCTTTCTTTTTTTTTTTTCTTTTTTTTCTTTTTCTTTTTTTTTTTTTTTTTTTTGAGACAGAGTCTCACTTTGTTGCCCGGGCTAGAGTGAGTGCCGTGGCGTCAGCCTAGCTCACAGCAACCTCAAACTCCTGGGCTGAAGTGATCCTTCTGCCTCAGCCTCCCGAGTAGCTGGGACTACAGGCATGCGCCACCATGCCCGCCTAATTTTTTCTATATATATTTAGTTGGCCAATTAATTTCTTTCTATTTATAGTAGAGACGGGGTCTCACTCTTGCTCAGGCTGTTTTTGAACTCCTGACCTTGAGCAATCCGCCCGCCTCGGCCTCCCAGAGTGCTAGGATTACAGGCGTGAGCCACCGCGCCCGGCCTAACCACCTTATTTTTCTAAGCAATTGTTTTCTGGACTTTTTGAAGTGAATTCCAAAAAATTCACATTTTCTAAATATTTTTAGTTAATCTTTTTGATATGTTCAAATATATAATTATATCAGGCAGAATAGTGATAATTCTGCCTTTTCCGTTCCACATGTTGGACTGTTTTTTTTTTTTTTCTTATATAATTTAAGGGACTAATGTTTCCAGGGCAATAAAAATAAAAGATAGCCATGAACATTTTTGGTTGGTTCTTGCCTTTAAGGAGAGGAGGCTCGGGGCATTCACAGACAACATAGGGTTCGATTTGTCTCCAGAGGCAAATGTGTATATACAGAGATGAGCTATTGATCACTGTATCAAAAATCCATCCATCCGTCCTTATGAGCTTCACTCCTGATGCCATTTCAGCATTTTGCATAGTTACACACTCTTTATCCTTTGACCTCTAGGACCAAGTACTTTATAGACACATAGGTTTACTAATAACTAACCTTCTTTAGAGTCCTGGGATAACTCGTACTTGGTTACATTGATGATTCACAAATATCCTACTCTGAGCTTTTGCACTGAGAGTCTCTGATGTTTCTGGACCTGCTCTGTGAAAGTCCAGGGAAAGGACAAGCCAGTCCTTCCTGTCTTCCTGGTTGTCATTCTGCAGCAGCACAGGCAATCTGCCCCAGCTTCCCAACGCCAGGTCTACACCAGCCCTGTCTTTCTTGTGGTCTAAGAGATTAAATTATCATGAAGACAAGTTGAGGAGGAATTGGACGGCCTTCCTCTAACTGAAGACACCAGGAGGGTGTCTTACACACAGACATGAAACACCTGCCCCTGCTCTTCCTGCTCCCGTGTGTTTTCTGAGGCATGAACGTTAGACTTGTATCCAGCCCCTCTGTGGACAAGCACTCTGGTGTCTGTTCCTGTCACCATTGTAGCCACCAATACTTGATCAATTATCCCATCCTTCAGAGTAGGAACCTGAGGTTTGGGAAGGTAACTCTCGCCTATGGTCCCCAACTAGTGATCGTCTCATGGTCCCTGAGAGCTGCATGGAACCAGGCCCTCCTGGCTCTGAAACCTGCACCTTCCTTACTACATCCCATTGCTCCCTTCTTCCATTTTTCTCCAAAGGTTTTCCTCAATTCAGTCTTTAGATTTATTTCCATATGTGGGTGTACACTTCCCTAAAATATTCCTGCCTTCCCTTGTAACCATTTTGTTACCAGTTCCCTCTAGGCAGGGACTCAGAGAGTGCAGCCTTAATGCTTACAGGAATACAGATTTTTTAAATCCCTAGGATCAGTTATCTTCCAATGTTTAAGGCTTTGGCAAAATGTAATAAAAGCTTCTAAATTAAAGTATATTGTCGTATAACAAAACATATTGACTTAAACAACTGTAGTATATTAGGAGAATATTATGAGTGAGCTTCAGCTTCTCATTATTTGCACAGTGACTAGACAGATAAACTATGGGAAATCAAATTTGATTTTAGGAATTCAAAGTTATTATGAACTAGTTTCCATTGCTTTTTGTCCATTTGCCTAAAGGGCAAGAAATATACCACACCTCTAAGAATGATCGTCGGAGCTAGTCAACTATCATCAGACTACTCTATTTTGAGGAACTATTATCAACTAAGTTTTCTAAAGCATTTTGATATGATTATGTCATATTATATTATTATATATCATATAACATATTATATATTTCATATATTATATAATATATGATATACATTATTATATAATATAATATGCGTTATATTATATTATATATTATGTGATATATTATCACATAAACTTCAATTGAGGCACTGTTTCCTCATTTCAGTTTTATCTTCATTGAATATATGTTCATCTTCTATTACAGATTTCACTAATGCCTGAATACCCTGCACTCACATGAGAACAAGGAATAGATCTGAAGAAACAGATTCTTTCACAATCTTTAGTTCCCTAGAGCAAATACCGTTTAAGAAGTTGACACATCTTTTCAGATATATTTTGCACACCAATTACCCTGGAAATTTCATTTGCAAAGAGATTGTTCTGCAAAACCTATTGACCCTGTCGAGCAGTGTCTTAAAGAAAAACGCCTGAGCTCAAAAATCACAGTTTCTGAGAATTTTGCCAGACATTAAATTCCACTCACGTATTGTCTCAATTATTTCAGCTATGTGGGAAAAGTTTAATATGCTTGTCTTCTTGCAGCGTGACTCTTCATTATTTTTAATATGAAGAAAACTTCTGATTGTGTTTGAAGAGAAATATAGAAAATTAAAGTGGAATCAAATTGTTAACATGGATTAGTAAGTGTTGGTAGTAACAGCATAAGCAGGTTGGAACTCCTTAATTAATCCGAAGCAGAATAAGGAAAAGGACATTTAAAAAGTAAGACTCATTTTTGTCACATTTTATAGACTAAAGTCATGATTCCCTAAGAGACATGAGCGCTCCAGTGTTGCATGGGGGGTGGTGGGAAGGGAGGGCAGAGATCATAGACCCCCAAAGCCAGGAGGAATCTCAAGAGCCTGCCTTCTCCCCCTACTGCCTCAGACAAAAAGGACTGTGCATCTGCTCCGTCAGATGCCCTTGCAGATGCCTCTGTTAGGAAGGTTCCCATCAGGCCCCTCTACCTGCCATTTGCAGGTCTTCCAGACTGATATTCAGGAAGTGCTCCCTCAAACTCAAAGTGGCGCTCTGCATCAATTTCCAAATTGGCTACCCAGAGCATACGTAGAGGGTGTTTGCTCCGGACTCACCAGCCTCATGAGTGGAGTCTCTTCCAGAGACCAGGTCCTGAACACCAGGGACTCAGCCACCACACCCACACCCACATCCACACCCACACCACTGCACTGCCCATGCCTCAGTTCCTGGGTTACCATCTGTGTGAGATCCTCGCACTCACTTTTGCCAGGCAGAGCAAGAATAGACTGAGAACCCTCCTTAGTCCTTTTTTTCCCAGTCAAAATCCAGATATGAGCCCTCAGCTGTCTCTTCTCTGATGTCAAGCACACGACCTCAAAGAGAAGGTGGGCCAAAGAGACGAGATGGTCCCAAATGCCTCAAGCATTCTGGGTGTCCTGGAAAAAAGTCTTCTCTAAGGCAGAGGGGCAGGTCCAACCCCATAGTCCTTTGAGTTTATGCTGGATTATTCAGAAATAAACCAAATGTGGAAGGCCCACATGTATCAAAAATGTTAAATCTCAAGAGATGTAGCCATAGAGAGAGGCTTCCCCACCTGGGACCCCAGCCTCATTCCTGCCCTACCCCCAGGAGCCCCAGAAGGCCAGCAGTCCTGACTCTTCAAGGAATTAACTCAAAGAAATGGCAACAACACAAGAAAATACAGCAGAAACTATCTGAACATTTATTCACTCTCTTACAAAGTAATCAAATATAGAAAGAACACTTTTTTTTTTTTTTGAGTCAGAGTCTTGCTCTGCCACCTGGGCTAGAGTGCCGTGGCATCAGCCTGGCTCACAGCAACCTCCAACTCCTGGGCTCAAGCAACTCTCCTGCCTCAGCCTCCCCAGTAGGTCGGACTACAGGCGCACCACCATACCCAGCTAATTTTTTCTGTTTTTATTAGAGACGAGGTCTCCCTCTTGCTCAGGCTGGAAGAACATTCCTAATTTCCATGAAATTTTGAAGTCCTCCCAACAATCTCCTACCCCAATCCTTCACATCCTAATGGCAGCTGCCCTGCCGTGGGCAATTGGCCCTGCAAGTTCAAATCCTTTTCTCTTATAAAGGGAAGATCACAAATACTTAAAAATCCATGTCTCATTCCATCTGTTATGCAACAGATTATCTTTCTTAGTGCCACAGTTCAATATCCTGAGTTTCTTTACCTATATCCACTTTCCCCTTGGCAAAAAAATAAAATAAAATAAAATTCGATTTCAGAGGTACCTTTAGGGATGATTGCAATAAATTAACTCTGTTCTTTTCCAGGCTTATAGCTAGACATGAGCAACAACTGACCTGCAAAGGAAAACCTATCAGGCTAACAGCAGACTTCTCAGCAGAAACCTTATAAGCCAGAAGGAAGTGGGGCTCCATCTTCAATCTTCTTAACTAGAGTCTTGTATCCTGTAAAACTAAGTTTCACATATGATGGAGAAATTAAGTCTTTTCCAGACAAGCAAACACTGAAGGAATTTGTCATGACCAGATCTGCTCTGCAGGAAGTACTCAGAACAGCATTATACATGATACCCACCAGAATAAAATCGCCACAAAAGCTAAACCTCACAACTCTTATAAAACAATAGCACAAGAGGGGAAACAAAGCAAGAAAGTATGACCCAACATGATGAACAGAACAGCACCCCACATATCAATTCTCTCTCTTAGTATTAACAGTTTAAATGCACCACTCAAAAGACATAGGCTGGCTACATGGATGAAGAAACACAACCCAAGTATTTTCTGTACCCAGGAAACACATCTAAACCACAAGGACACACACAGTCTCAATGTGAAAAGACAGAAAAAAAAATATTTCATGCAAATGGAAACCAAAAGAGAGCAGGCATAGCCATTCTCATATCAGATAAAATTGACTTTAAATCAACAAAGGTAAAGAAACACAAAGACGGTCACTATATAATGACAAAGGGAACAATTCAACAAAAAGACATAGCAATCCTAAATATACGTGCACCTAACACAGCAGCTCCCAGATACATAAAGCAAATTTTACTAGAGGGTAAGCAAAGAAATAAATAGCAGTGTCATAATTGCTGGGGACTTCAACACCCCACTGTCAGAGCTGGACAAATCATCAAAGCAGAAAATGCATACAGAAACACCAGACTAAACCAGACTCTAAATCAAATGTACCTAACAGACACGTACAGAGCATTCTACCCAAAAAACTACTGAACATACATTCTTCTCAGCAGCACATGGGACATTCTTCAAGATTGGTCATATCTTAGACCACAAAATGGACCTCAACAAATTCAAAAATATCAAAATCATACCATGTATCTTCTCAGACCACAGTGGAATAAAACTAGAAATCAATCATAAGAGAAACACTCAAACCTACACAAATTCATGGAAATTGAAAACCCTGTTGCTGAATGATCATTAGGTTAAGAATGAAATTAAGATGGAAATCAAAAGATTGTTTGAACTGAATGCAAAGAGGACACAAGCTATCAAAATCTAGGGGACTCAGCAAAAGCAGTCCTTAGGGGAAAATTCATAGCCTTAAATTCCTATACCAAATAGAAAGATCACATTAACAACCTAATGTCACATCACAAGGATCTTTTTCAGGTTTGTGTATTTGAGGAGAAGAATACTCCTGGATGCCATGAATTTTTTATCAATAGACTCCTTAACTAATATAATCACTTTGTATATTTATATCAAGACTTTAACTCATCTTTAGTCTGGGAAGAGGTTAAAAAAAAAAGAAATTATTGCAAAAGTTTATACTTTTGGGGAATCAAATGAAATCTCTACTCAGCTGTCTGTTTCTCCAACAAACTGTTATTCTCATTCATTCATTCATTCCCAAAATCAACCCCTGCCATCCAAAATAATGTGCCTTACATTTATGCCTGATGAGGGAATTATTTAAAGCAAGGATCCCTAACCTATGGTGAGTTGTATAATTATTTCATTATATATGACAATGTAATGATAATAGAAATAAAGTGCACAATAAATATAATGCACTTGCATCATCCTGAAACAATCTCCCCCACCCATCCTGGGCCATCGAAAAACTGTCTCCCCTAGAAATGGTTCCTGGTGCCAAAAAGGTTGGGGACTGCTGATTTAAAGTACTCAAATCATTCTGTGAACAAGGAGTCCTAGAGGAAATAATTCAAAACACAATAAAATCTGATACTGAGTTTTCAAAAAAAATTTATGTTGCTCTGTATGACTCACTCCTTCTCCAAAAGAAGGGAATCTCCAGGGTGAGCCATGAAGCCTCTTTATGTCCTGCCTAGAGAAGTCTGATAAGGACAGTTCATCTCTCTCACATGAATATCCTCTCTTGAATTCAATTCAAGTTCTGCAGAGCATTTCAACTTCAAACCAGCAGCTTCTGCCTTCCCCTACTTACTTGGAATATTAAATACAATAACAATGGAAACACACCTTGGAAATGCCCAAAGAATAACAGGTTGGACATCACTGTTACTAAGACACATTGGTGATATACATCGTAGATAAAAATAAGATCTCTGAGAAAAGGCAGGTTTTTTAAAAAAAAAAAAAAACAGGTGTGAGTTGGGGAATAATCCTGCTTAGAAATACATATTCAAAGATGACCAAGAAATAGTTAACTTATTTCATCTTCAGTTTTTTGGAACTGCTTAGTCTTTGGACAGCAAAATACCCTCACCTTAGAGAAAACAAGCGGTATCAACATTTACATTTCCCATATGTTCAAATCCTAAAGAAGTGTGGTTGAATTTGAGGTTCTTGACAAGACTATTCATCCATGTCTGTGTAATGGAGAATTAATTTTACCAAAGAGAGGTCCAGTCTTGGTACCCACTCCTGGGCTCCTGCAAAGCAACCCCTGGCCTTGGAACATCCTGAGTGACAGTCATCTATGTTATTCATAATGAGCCCCCTGTGACCACACCTGAGCTTGAGGTAATCTACGCAGAACCCCAAACTGGAGCCATCTGGTATACTCCAGGAATGTAATCTGGTTTGTATTCAGAAATCAATCCATGTAATCCACCATACCAACAGGCGAAAGAGGAAACCATATATGATCATATTATTCATTGCAAAAAAAATTGATGAAATTGAACACCATTTATGATTTTTAGAACTCTCATAAAATATTAAAAATAGAAGATACCATCCTTCACTTGATGATAGCATCTATTCTAAATATGCAAGTTGAAAGTAGCAGGATGGAAAATGACATATCATGCAAACAGTAATCAAAGAAAAGCAGAAAAGACTAGATAACTCTATGCTACTTGAATTGTTCTGGATCTTAGATGATGAAGAAAATATTCCAAATTCTTTCTTTATGAAGAAAATATGATGTTGTACAAAACAGGAAAATACAAACACATATCACTTATGGGTATGGATATAAAAATTCTAATCATGATGTTAGCAAACAAAATCTAATAGCACTGAGACCCTAGTCTTTACCCATCACATTACAAGAAAAGTTACAATGAATCTTGCAGTGACTTGTGGAGCAAAAGCAGAACAGTGCACCCCCATGGAGGAGAATTTGGCCATATCTAACAACATTGCTTCTGTATTACTTTTCACTCAGTAGTTCCATTTCTGGAACTATACTCTGAAGATACACTTGCACAAATATGGAACAACCTATGCTCAAGTTTATTCATCGTGGCATTATTATAACACCAAAATAATGGAAAAGGTCCTAGTGACCTTGAGTAGAGGGTTACCTGCGCAAACTATAGTGTGGCCACATACTGGATCACCATGAAGCTGATAGAAAAAAAATGACGGAAGACAGCTTCCATGTAGAGCATGTAGAATGAGGAGTGATTGCTCAGGATTTACTGTAAAGTGAAAAAAAAGAAAAAGAAAATCAGGTATAGGACAATGTAAATAGGATGTAACAATTTGTATAAAATAATAAGGAAAATATGAATACATAGGTTTAATTTCAGAAAAAAAACACAGAAAAGATAAGTCAAATGCTATCAAAAATAGTCATTTGTAGGCAAAGGGGCAGGGTATGGGGAAGAGGGATAAAGTTAGACTTTTCAGCATACATGTTCATATAGTTTTAATATCTGAACCGTGTAAATGTCTTATGTATTTAAAAAATGAATAGAAAGCAGAAAAGAAAAAATAATAAATGCTAAATTTGGAAACAAGCCTAAATATGTATCAAATTAGAAATATCATACAGAGAAAATATTTATTTAAAATGAATTTGAACACAGTCCTCTGTGTTTCATTCTATTGACAAGAAGAATTGCAAAGACAAAATCATCTTTAATCACTAAGTTTCATTAGTAGCAATACTGACATGTATATTGTATGGAAACACAAATAAACAAATAAGCTAATGTCCACTCTTAGGCAAACAAGAAACCGTACACAACTGTAAAAGGCTCAGAAAAAGTCCTATAAGGTATAATTTTAATTAGAAAAATTAAAAGGACCTACAGCAAAGTCGCCCTTGGTAGGAGGCACCTCAGTGCATGATCAGCAGGTCATGAGTTCTTGGTCCTACCTGGATATGGCTGGTTCCAAGTCTGGGGAAGGGAAGATGTGAAGGAAACCTGGAGTGTCTTGCTAAGTCAGAACACCACAGGACAGCCAAAAGACAAATGAGGACATCCCAGAAAACACAGGCAAGAGTCTAAAGAGGCTCCCACTGGGCATACATGGGACAATTTAAACATCAAGGAGAATTACTGTACTTGATCTGAAATCATTGAATATGTAAGGCTGTGTGTGCCCTGAGTGATGGGAGTCGGAGGGTAGAGAGGATGACTTCGCCCTCATTGGAGGTGACTGACAAATTCCTTCTTCTAAAAATTGACTGAAGGAAAGAATTAATCATTTATCCTGGCTGTTTAGAAAGAATTTAATCACCCATAGTTGACAAGGACAAATTCTTCTTCCTAGAAAAACTCCAGCTGAAAGAAATGACAGAATTGGAAAATCGCCTTTCTGCAGCCTTCAATGATGTGATTGATTTGGGCGAGAATCAGCAATGGACACTAAATCTATTAGGCTATGGATCGTGGGGAAACTGCACGATTTCAAGAGAAAACTTAATTTTCCAATACAGAGATCTGGCTGTCACCCAGTGAGCCAAGTAATAAAACTTGACACCAGCAATTATGGAATACAGAATAAAAGAGACCACGGTGTCACCCATGAAATTTTCTTGCCAAAAACTTTCAGACTGAGTCTAATCAAGCCTTTAGACCAACTTCTGGTTTGGAGAAAATGTAGGGAGTAGAGGGGAAAAATTCAGTGACACCACAAGGAAATAATCAGATAAATCCAATGTCAGATACTCTACATGCCAGCCAGTTCTGTCTGTTCAAAAAGCTTGCTGTGTCATGAAAAGGAAGAAAAAGGCAGTGGGAGAGAAAAGTTTCCAAATGTCTGAAGATTCTACTGTATCCTTGTAATAACCCCCATTGCATAAAGCAGCCTCATTGTTTCTCTTCTTTGAAATTTGAATTTCAAAGAAGAGACCCCAAACAGAGGTCTTTCCAGGATATTTAAGAAGTTTCTGTTTGATAGTGACACCTGAAGCCTGATGCAAGATTGAAAGGCTCTTCATTTAAGAGAAGTCACGTGCCTTTCTGAGCAAAAGATTGAGACTGGAGCTCTCTAACGTTTCCCTGTTCATGGAACGGTGCATGGGCCCACAACACTGGCATTGCCTAGAAGCTTCTTAGAAATGAGGAATCTTTATTTTAGCACAGTTCCCAGGTGCACATTAAAATTTGATAAGGTCTAGCCTGGACTAAAATCCCAGCTGTTCCTCACCAAACATTAGCTGTGAGAATCAGAGAGAAGATGTGGTAGTTACCACTGTAAAGTTTAGGTTGAACATTATAATGAGTGCATTTTCCTTACGTTGGGTCTTAGTTTGAGTTCTCTTTAAAGGAGGTCTTTAGAAAAAAATTGGGTGCAAGTAGTTTATTTGGGAAGTGACTCCAAAAAATGTCTTTGGAGGAGTAAGGAAATGAGCCTGGGTAGGGCAGGTGGCTATTCGAAGGGTGCGTTCATGAGTGGGTGATCCCTGCAGGCAACTGGGGCTCAGGGACCCCTGCAGACTCTCTAAAGACTGGGTGGGACATGCCTCAGATGTGCTCCCTGAAGAGGGAGAGCTCTGGAGTATATATCTGCTATCTCTCACCCATGATCAGTTGAGGGCTGCTTCCTAGGCATTAACTCCCAGAAGTTCTAGGCAACCCCACAATATGGAGTGTGCATCAAACCCTCTTTCTTTTGACAGGCTCTTGCTCTGTTGCTAGAGTGTAGTGGTGTCATTGTACCTCACTGCAAATTCAATGCTTCAATGCCTGGGCTCAAGTGATTCTCCAGCCTCAGCCTCCTGAGTAGCTAGGACTACAAGAACACACCACCATTTTTTATAGTCGTGGGGTCTTGCTATGTTGCCCAGGCTAGTCTTGAACTCTTGGCCTCAAGTGATCCTCCTGCCTCAGCCTCCCAGAGTGCTGGGGTTACAAACATGAGCCACTGCACCCAGACCTTTCCTGGGGCCAGGGAACACCTTCAGGTAGAAAGATGCAGAAGGCCCTCAGCTTGCATGGAATTGTCTGAAGATGACCACTGGGGGTGACCACCCGAGGGCTATGGCAGGGCTTCAGCAGCACCTGCTCCATGTTGCTGGAGAGTTCATCAAGTCAGAGAATTATAACCCACACCTGGGCAGCATGGGTGGACCCTTGAATGACCATTGAGCTGTGTGGTGCCAGCCAAGAGCTCCCCTGGGGTCTGCCTGGCCCATACCTTCACAGCTGGCCCAGTGGGAGCTTATTTGATGGAGAGAAATTGGCTCATTTTCATCAAAACATTCTGGCGATGGCCTGCATACTACTTCTGTCTTCAGGCTAATTAGCTAGCTCATCTAAGAGAATTAATTTGGCACATTTTAGTTAGAAGTAGGTCTTGCCCCTGAGAGTATCAGAAGTCACATAATCATCAAACCAGGGGACACCGCTTTCATCTTTTTCTTCACCTGGAAGGATGTGTTCACAGCCAGCAAACAAGAGGAGGTGCTGGTGTGATGCATGAAAGAAGGAAAAAGGCGCGTGGAAATAGCAGAAGGAAATGAGGCTGTTCCCACGCCCTCGAGAAAAGGTTAGCTCCACAGCACATAACAAATGGGGAAACGGCAGCGACCTTTTCCAAAGGTGCCATTTCTGGTGGGGTTCCTTTCCCATCATGCTACGTTGTCAGTCGGACAGAGGCATCCTCCCAGTCCACTCCAGTCTCCTGTCAGAGCAGAAAGGAGCACAGAGAGGAAATCCTGAGAGATGGAATGAGAATAGTCCCTTGTCATTGACTGTTTATGGCCACTTTTCTAAAGTTAGTGATGATGAAATAACCACCAGAAAGAATGAATAAAGTCCTAGTCTTATAGACCAAGTGCAGTAAGTCTGCCGCACAGCAGATAGT
Organism: Lepilemur ruficaudatus; assembly: GCA_963574885.1. Classification (NCBI taxonomy): domain Eukaryota; kingdom Metazoa; phylum Chordata; class Mammalia; order Primates; family Lepilemuridae; genus Lepilemur; species Lepilemur ruficaudatus. The sequence goes on along the minus strand of CAUYRT010101415.1, from coordinate 8,200 downwards.
GGTAGAGTAGCCTCAGTTCACAGATGCTCCCTCTTGCAGAGTCTAGGCCTGGAGATGAAGACAGCAGGTGTGGCAAGTGCCCTGGAGAAATGGCGTTTGCTGTAGGTTGGCACCGTGATGCCCGATTGTGGCTCTGCTCTTATGCAGCATCACCCTCTGCAGAGCTTATTCTCATCATGCAGAAAACTAAGGGAGCTGGAATTTACGATCTTTAGGTCTCTTCTTTTGCTAATTATCTCTGACTTTATGGCTTTATTATTTACTGCTTTTGATATGGCAAAATAGACGGTTATTTATTAAAACAGGATTCAGCCTCCTTGGCCTTTGTTCAGTTGATGAGAGAATGAGGACAGCGTGCAGACAGACAAGGAAGGGAAACAGACCAAGTCTCAGTGACCCTGAGCAACATGAAACAACGAAGAGGGTCAGCGAGGACACCAGGACTCCCTAGCCTCCACAGACGGCAGTTCACAGTTATGCACAGTCTTCGTGAATGTATTTGATAGACAACGTGGCCCTTTCCAGCATGAGCTGCTGACCACTGGCCAAGAGCACAGTTGAGGCTGTTATGGAGACACCAAATTTAACCCCCATTCGAGATGTCAATACGTATTATTGTTTGAAAGTAGACAGTGCCACCCAGGGAAGAAAAGACCAGTGCTGTGAGGTCAGATTACAAGAGAGGTTTGGCAGAGTCTCCAGGTCTGAGTTAAGGGTGGTTGGAAATACCTGCAAGGGCCTGACAGGCAGAGGCTGGAACTTGATGTTGCTGGAGGGCTTTTCGTGCCCATGCAATCTGGGGACAAGATTGCTCCCCACACTGGAGGAGATTTGATCCTGTGATCTGGTGGGGGGTGGGCATGGAAACATCCCAGTTTGTTTGGGATGCAGGGGCAGCCTGGGACACAGGGCTTGCAGTAGGAAAACTGGGGAAGTCCTGGGCAGACCAGGACTCCTAAATTTGAGCCCCAAAGGCCAGTGATCTGGGCAGAAATATTACCCCATGGGGCCCCTGAGAAACCCGGCTGGTGACTGTCCCAGGACAGGGCCTTGGAGCTTCAGTGGAGCGTGATTCCAGGATTCCTGCAGGCATGAAGTCTGTCCCCAGATCAGCTAGTTTGCTTACCCCCGAACAACTAAGATCAAAGGATTATTTTATGACAGTTACTTTGGAAAGCAGCTGCTCTAATCCTCACCTTTTAAAGTCAGTTCTCCTTATTTTATAGGCAAAGGTTAAGTGTTTTATTCTGGGTCAACAGAGCTCGGTATTGGTAGAGACAGATCTGAAAAATGAAATGGTTTTGTGTCAGCACCTGTGCTCTTATTCCTATAACTCATTCTCTCATAATTTAAGCCCAGTGTGGGTCTCATTGAGGTGCTCAGTAACTGCACGTTGAGGGCTCAGCAAAAGCCTGCTGGTCTCTTCCAGGTCTCTCCCGGCTTCAGCGACACTCAGCAATACCAGGCAGTTCTTAAAAATGGAGGTAGATCATTTTTAGATTTACATAATTACAGAAAGATTAAATAACATGTGAAGGGTGGCTCTACTAATAATCTATCTAATAGAGGAAAATCACCTATCTAACAGAAAGTAAGGGAAATAAACTCACAGCACAACTACACTTCGTTTGATTAAAACACCTGTGACCTAACTCCTTCTCTCTAAGAGTTTTATTTTCTCAGCTTTGAAGAGCCCTAAGTGGACAGTAGAGGTGCAAACTCCCTGCTCTAGCTCTCTGCCTCAGTTCCTGCCAAAAAATTACTCAGGTAACCCAGCCTCACAGAGAACGAAAAGGAAATAAAGAACTCCCTGACATCTTGCAGCCACTTCTGTTATCGTCTGCTGAAGCAGGGGAGGGAAAAAAGCCATTTTTACCCTTCAAAAAATGGTGAGCAACTTTCCCTCAGCTGCTCAGCACTACCCTCTACCTTTTGTTCAGTGCAGTAGCCTGTCTTCCTTCCTTTCTTTCTTCCTTTCCTTCCTTCCTTTCTTTCTTCCTTTCTTTCCTTCTTTCCTTCCTTCCTTCTTTCTTTCTTTCTTTCTTTCTTTCTTTCTTTCTTTCTTTCTTTCTTTCTTTCTCTCTCCTTCCTTCCTTCCTTCCTTCCTTTCTTTTCTTTCCTTTCTTTCTTTCTCTGGAAAATAAATAAATTTTGTACTTCTTTCTATCCTAAACTCTGTATGAGAATTCTTTCTCCAACCCACCATGAGCACCTAGTAAGTTTCCACCCTAACAATATGTAATTTAGCTAACAATATCTTTAAGTTAAAAAAAATCCACATGGAAAAAAGAAACCAGTTGAAAAGATGCACTTAGGTTTGGTGCTTTTGAACTTGAAACTGAGAATTATAATCCATATGGTAGGCACCACACCCAGATGTCGGTTCTCTTTGAGGTCAGCAGGTGGACAACACAGAGGGGTGCAGAGAAAGTGTAGTGTAGGAAGAGTGTAGCTTGACTTCGGGTTGAAAACTGTGTGTCGTGCATGGAAGAGAGTCAGAGGTGTGGGCGTTGTCATGCAACGTGGTCGCTGACCCAGGCTGCCATCCCTTAGACCCTTGCTGCTCCCACACTGAAAACTGCTCAGAACTCTATTTTTAAGGACTGGCCTCTCCTCCTGTTGCTACCATGGAATTGAATCAATGTGTATTAATGTACTACATGCCAAACTTTGTAATTGGTGCTGGAGACGTGAAGCTTAACAAACCATAGTTCATGTCCACAGGGGCTCTCGTTGTAGTTTTTGGAGAAGGATTTAAATCCAGATCCAGTAGATCATCACAGGTGGCCTCCAAGTACACATGAGGTACAGGGGCCACAAACTCCTTGGTGGGGCAGAGGATCTTCACAGAAACTGTGTCTTTGAGCCGAATACTGACAGTATGTGTCCCCCAGGAAATGAGACAAAGTGAAGATTGATCGGTGTGTAGATCAATGTGTAAATCCCATCAGGTCACTATCTCTGGGGCCCGAGGGCCCATGTTTCTCCTCTCCATGTACTGGTAAGGAGTGCCTAGGGCAGCTGTCGCCAGAGCCAGCAGGGAGGGTGCCTCGTTAACGCACGGGCATTCAGACGTGCTGCAGAAGCCTTCCCCACTGCTTGCTCTTTACCCAGCTCCTGTTTGTACCCCCAAGTCCCCATTGCTCCTCAGCATGAGCACACTGTCAACCATCCACATGCAGATGAAATCAGCTTCAGGGCGATCCTCAGGTGTGGCTATGTACATGCCCCTTTGTCACACACATGGCCACACCTTGTCCCCTTGATGGAAATCCTGGGGCTGCCAAGCTTTCCACTTATGAAATCAGCCCATAGTGTGTGTTCCTCAGGTCAAATTTATGACATTTTTATGCACCTGCCCTTCCTTGAGCAAAGGGTGCAGGTGTGCTTTCTGCAAGAGTTCTCTGGAATTTACCTAAATGTTTTGATTGTCTTGGCCTCAAACCCACCTGATCTTCTTCTGGATTTTTCCCTTTTCATTTAGAGGCTCTCTAAACTTGAGTTACAGTTTTCCAGACTTGCCTGACATGCTTGCAGTGTTACACAGTAATTAGTTGTGTTTATAATATGAAAATGCCTCTCAGAGAGAGTGAAAAGTCAGCAGTGAGTACGGAGGAGTTAAGGATGCCCCAGGGGAGCTGGAAATATCTATCCACTAACTGCACCTTTCACTTCTTGTCCAGAAAGTCACTTTGTCACCATGTGGATATGTGTGTACCTCTTGACAGCTTAGCAAAGACTGTGCTGGGAGCTAAGCCAACATCCCCTGCAGGGGAGCTTATCTACTCAGAGACTCACCGCTGTCTAATGTCAGCTCTAAGGTGCTATTTATTTCTGAGGCTGCACCTTTAAATTTCCAGCAGTCTTCCTTCAAAAGAGCATATGTGCATCTCTGGAGGGCTCTCCCTCAGCAAGAACAAATTACAAAACCTAGCTGATGGTTAACATAATTATTTTATTTTATTGACTTTGTAAGGTACCTAATTTTTTCTTTATATCAGAGCTCCACTAAACATAATTCTTTCTAGAGAAAGAAACAAGCTGAAGCAGCAGATTTAAGCACGTTCTGTCACGTTGAGCGAGTCTAGCTGCACAGGATAGCGTTTGGTGCCTTGTGCCCACCACGTCTGCCTTTCCTTGGCGTGGACACCCCAACCCCAGCTACAGGAGTGTCTGTCCTTTCTTCCTCCTTTGCAGAGATTGTGGTAAAGATGTAGGACACTGTATTGAATTACAATACGATTTGGTTTGAGAAATGTTGCTCTGGATCTAAGCTGTTGTCCCATCTGAGCAGGGCCCTGGTGTCACTTAGGAGAAACCCCTCTGCTGACAGCGTGGGCACTCTCCATCTGAGTGTCATTTCTCCAGCCTTCTTAAAAGCCTCGCTAGTGGGCTTCCGAGTTGAGCCGCTGCCTGTGCTGTTGCATAGCCCATCTTTTACAATGAATTGAATTAAGTGTTTTTCCTTTTCTGTGATTTTATTTATTTATTTACAAATAAATAAAGTCTCACGAATCAGTTGGTCCCTCCCATTATTTTATCCTAGGATTCTATTTAGACTTACTTCTTTTTAAACGGCAGTAGTAAGAGTGTTTGGGGGCCTCGCAGCCACAGGCAGCAATAACTTCATGCACAGGAGGTGGTGCAGGTACTCACGCTGCCTACGGCCTGTATTCCCATCTTCTGAATTTGTCAGAACTTCTGAGTCTGTCCTCCTGGGAGCAGTCCCGAATAATTACTGACAGAGTTGGTGTATCCATATCCTGGAGGGACGGTGTGAGCAGGGTGCTCTGCTCTGGCTTCCCGAGTAGGCAGGGGCCCACGTGGTGGTCGGCTTCATGACTCACCCTTCACTGTCCTTTCCTGCCGCCTTCTCTCCTCCCCTCCCTCACCCAGTGCTTTCAGCACATCCTGAAGAAACACCTGAACTCACCTCCTTGTCTCAGGGTCTGCTTCAGAAAGAACCCAAACTACAACTGATGGGACAACCAGAGCCCGCAACGCTTTGAGAGCTATGATTTTAAAAGATACATTTCTTTCCTGTGGACTGGGATTTCTTTGAATGAAATGTTATATATGACCTGAATGCATAAAGCAGATTAAAGCTAAGCTGCTATAGACTGAAGGTCAAAAAAGAAGAGATTCATTTAATTTTTCTTGTTGACGATACGATTATAGATTGAGACAACTGGCAAAATTGCTGGAGACAATAACATACACAAAAATCTGTTGTTTTATATTGTAGCAATAAGTAATTAGAATAAAATAGGAAAAGCATTCCATCTACAATGGAGACAGATGTATAAAATAGTTATAAATATGTATAACAAGAAAGAACTAGAACCTATAGCTGAATAAGCTGTAGAACCTACACACAAACCCTTATTATAGGAGGTAGAGAAAAACAAAGCTAATAGATGGACATAAAATGAGATTTACTATCACAATAATAATATCATATGCTTTCCAAAATAATGTGCAAACAATATCATTGTAGTTGGTGTCTCAATTAAGGTATTTTTACTTGGATTGGATAAAATGACCACTAAGCTTATGTGGAAAAATGCATGCATGAGAATAGTCAGGAACAGTATTTTGAAAAACATGAGCGAGGGTGGTTATGCTTTGCTAATTATTAGATGCTATCACAGAGCTGTTGTAACTAACGCACATGTCAGTGGGGCATCTGCAGAGCCCTGAGAGGAATCCAGCATCAGTCTTGTATATGTAAATTGTATTACCATTTCACAGTGTGCAATTCAGCAGGAAACATGTCATCACTAACAAACAGCACTGGCACAACAGGTGTGTGTCTGGAAGAAAGTGAAATTGGAGACCTATTAACATCTCATACAAACTAGAATCCAGTTTAATGAATGACTTGGGTGTAAACAATAGGATAATTAAAACCTTGTGAGAAAATCTGGGAGGAACCTGCATGTTTTATGATTGGAGGAGGCTGTTTTAGCCACAGTAGGACACAGAAGATATGAAAGAAATGACAGTCATATGTTATACAAACATTAGAAAACATGGGAGCGATGCCACCAGAATCAATTGGCAAGCCACAGGTTAGAGACAGGGCTAATGTCCATAATACAAAATAAGAATTTTCAAATGGACCAGAGGAAGAGAACACTTACTGGAAAAATGGAGAAAGGAGAAAAACAGATAAATCAAAGGGAAATTACTCCAAATGAGCCACAAATATGTGAAAGTATACTTCAATTCACTGATTATCAGAGAAAGGAAAATTTGCTGACAGTAAAAAATCACTTGCCACTTTCGTTAGGACTAAGACCACCTATTGCTGGTGGTGTAGTGGGGGAAAGAAATTCTCACACATTGGTAGTGGAAATATAGAGTTTCATGGAAATTTTGGAAAACAATATGGCACTATCTGTTGAATTGTAAAAATCCACATATGCGTTACTATTGCAACATTGCTGTTAGTGCCAGAACACTGGGGACATGCATATGTGTGCATCAACAGAAGACCAGTGAAGACAAATCGTCGTCAAGCATCCAGAGTCTGGGATGCAGTGCGACCATGACAAAGAGGGAGGCAGATCTCTCAGTGCTGATTCGGGACCATCTCCAGGCCATGCTGGGGAAGGGCCTCAGGGAGGACTGGAGCTGCTGGAATAACTCCCTGGGAAGGGTCAGTGGTGGTTGCCTGTGGGAGAAGGAACAGGACCTGGTCAGGGAGGGAGATTTAGTTTGCACTGCATTTTTCTTAGTAATTTTTTTTTTTACCTTTGCGTGTATTCTTTTTCATTAAAACAGTCAATTAAAAAGACAAAAACAAAGGGGTAAAAAAGGATACATTAAGGAATTAAGGAAATGTAAATGAAAAGAAACCAGGCCTAAATGTGACTATTAGCAACATGAACATGGATCAAGGGAGATATTGGGAAAATGGTAAAGGAATAAAGAAGCTCGAGAGAAGTTGCTTCCTGACTTGTCTGATTCAAGGGTCAGGATAAAAGGAGAAACCAGTAGTGATGCTAAGATTCCCCACTCCTGTAACAGATTGGCAAGAAAGGAGGGAACAACAAAACAAAATTATCATCTAGGTTGGGACATCCTGGAGTCACGTCCATCAGACAATGGTATGGAGAGGGTGTGGCAGAGGGAGGCACGGCGGGGCGTGTTCATTGTGTGTCCACCCCCAGCGGCGTGTCGTTGATTAGTTAAGCTACGGTAGTGGTTGAGGTCATGTGAGGAGTTCAGGCAGAACACGAGGGGTGCCAACGTTAGAATGGTGGGGTGATTACAGCACCCTAGATTCCCCAGGCCCTGCCATCTGTGAGCAGCCAGAGGGGTCACTTGGGGGCTCAGGGCCCCAGCCACCTCCTAGAGAACCTCAGGTATTTCTAATGTCACAGGGTATTGTTGCATGTGCACCCACAAAAGCCCTCTGCCTTCCTCTTGTTCATGCTCCATGAGGCTTCTATTTTCCCTGCTGTCAAGAAAATCAGCCTCCTAGTGCCCAAACTTCAGCCATTTCTGCATCTACCACAAAAATAGTGAAAAGACCTGCTTCTCTATCTCCATGAATATCTCATGTTTCACAAAGATCCTTGTGGAAACAATCCTTACACTGCTTTCTGCCCTTCTTTTAGGCTGGCATATTTACCTTAGGGAAGTGCATCATGGAACCTATATTCCTTTCTCCATTGCCAATTTTGTTTCCCAGGGACTCACCCAACTTATGTCTCCTCACCCCAACCAGTCCCAGCATCCCTGCCAAGCAACTCATGTTTACCTGGATCCCAAGCCAGGATCTCTGCTACTCCTTTAGTTAAGGGGTAGACAAAAGCAAATAGTCCACCAGGGAAGCAGAGCTTAAAAGGAACTCAAGTTTCACAGAGAGGGAATGGGGATGGGCTAAGAAGACTAAGCCATTACTATAGACAGTTAGCAAAGCACCAGAGATCCTTGAGAGAAGAATCTCAGCCCAGTTATTACATACAAATCTATGATGAATGACGAAGAGTCTCCAATAACACACACAGATTTTTCTTTCCTCACCAACCATTAAAAAGGAGAGAAAGAAAGTGTCGCGCCCTAGACTGCCAGCAATCAGGACGCAACAGCTTTGGAGTTCTTCCACCAGCGGTTTATTGGCACAGCTTCACATCTACGACTTATACATGGCGAGAGACGCCGAACGGGAAGTGAGCTCCACTTAAGTACC
>CAUYRT010101410.1:0-86909 GCA_963574885.1 Lepilemur ruficaudatus | reverse complement strand
TATATATATATATATATATATATATATATATATATATATATATACCACATTTGTTAATCCTCTCATAAATTGATAGGCACTTGGGTTGATTCCATGTCTTTTCAACTGTGAATTGTGCTGCTATAAACATTCTAGTGCAAGTGTCTTTTGGATAAAATGATTTCTTTTCTTTTCGATAGATATCCAGAAGTGGAATTGCTGAATTAAATAGTAGGTCTACTTTAAGTCCTTTCATAAATCTCCATACTGTTTTCCATAGAGGTTGCACTAATTTTCAGTCCCACAAGCAATGTATAAGTGCTCCTTTCTCTCTGCGTCCATGCCACCATCCATGGTATTTGGACTGTAAAGAAAGCCATTCTAACTGGAATAAGGTGATATATCATTGTGATTTGAATTTGCACTTCCCTGATAATTAGTGATGCTGAGTATTTGTTCATTTGTTCATTTGTTTGTTGGCCATCGGTCTATCCTCTTTTGAGAAACTTCTGTTCATGTCTTTTGCTCACATTTTAATGGGGTTGTTTGTTTTTTCCTTGTTGATTTGTTTGAGTTCTTTGTAGATTCTAGATATTGCCCCTTTATCAGATGTGTAAATTATGAATATTTTCTTCCATTCTGTGTGTTGTCTCTTTGCTCTGATGATTGTTTCCCTTAGCTGTACAGAAACTTTTTAATTTAATCAAATCCCATTTATTTATTTTTGTTGCTGCTGTAATTGCCATTGGGGTCTTACCCACAAATTCTTTGTCCAGACCAATTTCTAGAAGAGTTTTCTTAAATTTTCTTCTAGAATTCTTGTGGTTTCATGTCTTACAGTTCAGTCTTGTATCCATCTTGAATTAATTTTTGTAAGTGGTGAGAGATAGGGGTCCTGTTTCATTCTTCTGCGTGTGACTATCAAATCTTGACAGCACCACTTATTGGATAGGGTTTCTTTTCCCCAGGTGCATTGTTGTCTGCTTTATCAAAGATCAATTGGCTGTAGGTAAATAGTTTTCTATCCGGGTTCTCTATGCTGTTCCATTGTTTTATGTCTCTATTTTTGTGTCATTTCAATGCTGTTTTGGTTACTATAGCCTTGCAGAATAGTTTGAAGTCTGGTAATGTGATTCCTCCAGCTTTGTTCTTTTTGCTTAGTATTGCTTTGGCTATTTGGGCTCTTTTCTGGTTCCAAATGAAGGGTGGAATCATATTTTGTAGATCTGTGAAATATGCCACTGGTATTTTGATGGGGATTTCATTAAACCTGTAAATCATTTTGGATAGTATGGACATTTTATAATGTTGATTCAACCACTCCATGAGCATGATATGTTTTCCATTTGTTTGTGCCCTCTGCAATTTCTTTCCTCAGTGTTTCATAGTTCCAGTATTATGGAAGCTAGGATTTCTAGTATTGTGTTGAATAGATATGGTGACAGTGGGCATCCTTGTTTGTTGCAGTTCTTAGTTGGAATGCTTTCAACTTAACCCCATTTAATAAGATGTTGTCTGTGGGTTTGTCATAAATGGCTTTTATAGTTTGAGAGAAGTTCCTTCTATGCCTAATTTGTGGAGTGTTTTTATTATGAAAGGGTGATGGATTTTGTCAAATGCTTTTTCTGCATTTATTGAGAGAATCGTATGATCTTTTTTTTGATTTGGTTTATGTGATGTATCAAATTTATTGATTTATATATGTTGAAACTGCCTTGCATCCCTGGGATGAAGCTCACCTGGTCATGGTGGAATTTTTTTGGTGATGTGTTGTTGAATTCGACTCACTAGTATTATCTTGAGGTTGTTTGCATCTATACTCATGAGGGATATTTACCTGTGGTTTTCTTTTTTTGTTGTGTCCTTTCCTGGCTTTGGTATCAAGATGACATTGGCTTTGTAGAATGAGTTGGGGAGAATTCTCTCTTTCTCAATGTTATGGAATAATTTCTGCAGTGTGGGTACCAGCTTTTCTTTGTAAGTCTGGTAGAATTCAACCATGAATCCATCTGGTCCAGGGCTTTTTTTTGTTGTTGCTGAAAGATTTTTTTATTACTGCTTCAATGTCACTGCTTGTTATTGGTCTGTTTAGGAGTTTTACTTCTTCCAGGTTGAGTCATGGAAGATGAGTTTCCATGAATTTGTCCATTTCCTCTACATTTTCTAGTTTATGTGCAGAGAGATTTTCATAGCATTTATGGATGATGTTTGTATTTCTGTGCTGTCAGTTGTAATATTTCCTTTTCACTTCTGATTGAGCTTATTTGGGTCCTTTCTCTTCTATTCCTTGCTAATCTTGCAAGAGGTCTATCAATTTTGTTTATCTTTTCAAATAACCATCTTATGGTTTCACTGACCTTTTTTATTTTGTTTTGTTTTGTTTTGTTTTCCATTTCATTTAGTTCTGTTTTAACCTTTGTTATTTGTTTTATTCTGCTGGCTTTGGGTTTGGTTTTCCCTTCCTTTTCTAGTTCCTTGAGATGTGGTGTTAGGTTTTTAATTTATGATCTTTGTGACTTTTTGTTGTGAGCATATAATTCTATGAATTTTCCCCTTAGATATGCTTTTGCTGAGTTCTATAGATTTTGATTGCTTGTGTGCCCTTTGTAATTCAGTTCAAGGAATCTTTTGTTTTCCATCTTAATTTCATTATTGACCCAATAGCCTTTCAGTAGCAGGTTGTTTATTATAATTTCCACAACTTTGTGTAAAATTGAGTGTTGCTCTTGGAATTGATTTATAGTTTTAATCCACTATGGTCTGAAAATGTCCATGGTATTGTTTCGGTTTTTTTAAATTTGTTAAGTCATATTTTGTGTCCTAAGATGTTATCAGTCTTGGGGAATGTTCCATGTGCTCATGAGAAGAATGTATGTTCAGTAGTTTTTTGGTAGAATGTACTCTAAATATCTGTTAAGTCATTTGTTCTAGAGTTCCAATTAAGTCCAGTGTTTCTTTATTTAGTTTATGCTTTGAGGATTTATCCAGCTCTGATAATGGAGTGTTGATGTCCCCAACAATGATAATGCTATTATTAAAGTTCTTCCTTAGTTCTAGTAGAATTTGTTATATGTATTTGGGAGCTCCTGTGTTAGGTACACATATATTTAGGATTGTTATATCTTCTTATGAATTTCTGTCTTTACCACTATAAAATAACTATCTCTGTCTTTTTTTACCATTGGTGATTTAAAGTCAATTTTATCAGTTATGAGGCTGGCTACACCTGCTCTCTTTTGGTTTCCATTGCATGGAATATTTTTTCCATCCTTTCTCATTGAGCCTGTGTGTATCCTTGTGGTTTAGATTTATCTCCTGTCAACAGCAGATAATTGGGTTATGTTTTTTCATCCATTCAGCCGGCCTATATCTTTTGAATGGCACATTCAAACCATTAATATTAAGAGAGAATTGATATGTGGAATGTTGTTCTGTTCATTGTGTTGGGTAGTAGCTTATTGTTTTGTTTCCCTTTTTACACTATTGTTTTATAAGAGCTGTGAGTTTTAGCTTTTTTTCAGTGGTTTCACACTGGTCAGCATCTATTATACTGATTTATGTATCGTGAAGTTCTGAATATTTCATGCAAGGCAGGTCTGGTCATGACAAATTCCCTCAGTGTTTGCTTATCTAGAAAATACTTAATTTCTCCATCAATTGTGAAACTTAGTTTTGCAGGATACAAAATTCTAGGCTGACAATTGTTCCAACTAAGAATATTGAATAAAGGACCCCATTCCCTTTTGGCTTATAGGGTTTCTGCCGAGAAGTCTACTGCTAGCTTGATGGGTTTTCCTTTGTAGATCAGTTTTTTCTTACATGTCTCACTGCTTGTAGAATTTTTTCTTTCATTTTGACTTTGGCCAAGTTGATTATTATGTGTCTTGGAGATGTTCTATTTGTTATGAATCTTCCTGGAGTTCCATGACCATCTTGTATATGGATGTCTGTATGTCTGGCAATAACAGGGAAGTTGCCTTCAATGATTTCCTAGGATAGATATTCCATTCTTTTAGCTCTTTCTTCTCCTTCATGTATATCTATAATTCATATTTCAGTTTACTCATTGAACCTTTATAAATGTCTCTGACTTAATTAAAATATGGCATTCTATTTGGCATTGTCACTTTTCTGGCTACATATCCAAAGATGATTGCTGTTTCTCATAGAACAAACAGGATGAACTGACATTCTCCTTCTTTAGAATGATACTTTCAGACCATAGGTCTGGACACTTCAGCTTCTTAAAAAATGATTCCTGCCCTCCTATTCTCCTAAAAGTTCTTCCTGAAATGAGGGAGATAATGATATTGAATGCCTGAGTCCTGGCCCATATCCTCCTGATGTTTTTGTAGTACCTAGTATTATTAAATTCCCTCCTCTTTGGCTATTTTCATCCCTTGGTTTCCAGGACAGTGCACCCATATGGTTTTCCTTGTCCTCCTTTGATTCTTTCTTTGTCTTAGTAACGGCTTTCTCCATACTCCTTCCCCTTAAAATTATCTTGATCTCCAGGATTATGCCATAATTCTCTTCTTTCGTAAAGAGTTTACTTACTCCCAGCACTATCACACTTATGAATTATAAATGTACTCTGAATATGTTTTGCAAACTGCCTGCTTAACATTTCATCTGGATGTTTCAGAGAACCTCAAACTAAACCCACTTCAACCTAAACTAATTTATTTAATTACTCTTTTGTATCTTACTCCTGATGTGCATTTCTCAGTTGATGACTTCTCCATCCTCCCAGTAACTTTGGTTCAATATTAGGGACCAACATTTTTATAGAAAGTACCTGAAAAATCAGACTTAATAAAAGCACTAAGGAAAACAAAAAAAGCCCCTGCTATTTAAAAAAAAAAAATTACAGATTACCACTATAGCTCACTATGCCTTTCCTTATCAAAGATCTTACTAAATTTTCTCATAATTATTTGTTTAAACATCTTTCTCCCACATCTTACCCTCAGATCTTCAAGGTAGTCACTGAATCGTATTACTCTTTATAATCCAACAACCAGGTTTTTAGATTTTTCATCTTTTAAATGCTAACTATATGTACTCCCACTGTATATTCACAGATTCTTGAAAGCAAATTATATAAGAAATAGAAAGTCTCTTTCTTTTTCTTTTTTTATTTTTTTTTTTTTTTTTTTGAGACAGAGTCTCACTCTGTCGCCTGGACTAGAGTGCCATGGCATCAGACTAGAAATGCTTTCACAGCATTTGCTTTGCATATGCTTTCACAGAACAGAAAGTCTCTTTTAAAACTATAATGCATTTCACATAAAAAATTCATAATGAATTTATCAACGTATATTGTGTGGGCACCTACTATGTACAAATTAGTAGGCAAGGGAGGTAAAGTGTCATGACAATTATGAGGACCTTCTCTATAGCCAGAGTGCCTCAGTTCGAATCCTGTTTATATCAATCAATAGCAATGATACATTGAGCAAGTTTTTTTAACTTCTCCCTACTTCAATTTTGAAATTTCTTAAATGGGGCTTATAATATTAACTATCTTATAGGATGATTATGAGGATTAGTAAATCAATAAATGTGTTAATATTTATTATTATCTGCTTTCCTTTTTATTCCTCACTCTCAAAACTCAATTCTGACCTGAAGGCAATAGGCACACCAAAATAAGTTTCTTTCTTATTCCTTAATCAGGTGTGCCCTACTACTAAACAAGATATTCATTTTAAATGCAATATCCTTGTTGATGCAAAAGGATAAATCTGTTCATTTCAGTTTTGTTCCAGGGTAGGTTATGCTGAAAGTGTCCCTCTGAGTAGAAGAGGCCAGCAATCGTTTATGCACAGTGAATGACTAGCTCATAATAACTAAATGGAACATAAAAATAAGGGGGAAAACAAATTGCTAATTTGTTAATTTATATTTAAAGCATTATAATCTCATCTTAAAGGTCTGGCAGACAATTTCTCCTTTAGGCGACTTTACTTATCTCTGTTCTGATCCATTAGATGCTGATTTTGCAGTTTACCTTTCCAAGGGAACTCTATTTACCTTATCTCCAAATTGCTGAATGGCAATGCATTGTAGTCTCTAAGTATACAAACAACACCCTATTAGACTTGTTTTCAAAAGCGTGAATGTATCAGTAAATGTGGTAGGACACATTTTAATGCAATTGTTATGCAGTTTGGAGCAGGTTTAAGCCCTTCTTTCATAAATATTAGAATAGTTTTTACTATATATTTTTCTTCATCCTTTCCCTCCTGCCTCCACATAAGTCTAAGATCACGATAACATTGGAAGGACAAAGTTAAACAATGATGGGGTCAAAGAGAGGGGACTGACATGTTTGTAACATTTTTCTTTACATATTTCACATAAAATGTTTACTGTGTTAACAGGAATCAAAAATACATGATTTTAATTTTAATTGGGACTCTAGCACCTATTTTCAAATCAGTTCACCTGTTTTCAAATGACTTCTGTCAGAGAAACACAAGAAAAGCTAATAAAATTCAAACATTATACTTGCTTCCAAGTTGCCTTATAAAGGGCTCTTTTTCAGTAAAGCTAAGATAATTTCTTATCTTTTGTTAAACCTTTCTTAACATTTAGTTTTGAGCATCCTAAGCAGGTTCAAACAACATGTTAGTACCAGACAAAACTGATTTTAATTACTAGCCTAACTTACTGTAAATTAGGATAGCAATAACCTGAAAATGCTAAGTTAAACCTGGACTTGCTTCTGAGCAGGCTGCATGTAATAATGAACAAGCTGCAGATTATCCTCAAAAGGGCAATATACAGTACCTACAAATCACAAGTTGCATTTCCTCCTTTTTTTTTTTTTGCATGCAAAATGTGATTCAAAAAGATGTTATTAAGCTATAACACCTTAGTCATTTTCAAGCTCTAGGCACTTAAAGTGCTGGATTTTAGATTACTTTTTTATATTCTGCCTGTGCCTAGTTTCCTTACTGTATGTAAAGTTATTAAAGCTGTCTGCCTCAATTTTTCTCTACTTAGGAAGGTATGATAAAAAGATGAAAAGGACTACCTTTAATTTCAAAAGTCTAAACTCAATGCAGAAATGAAACAGAAAAATACATAAAGACAATAAGAGTATTTTTCCAAAGGTAGTTTACAGTCATTGAGTGGTCACTGAAAGAGCACTAAAGTGGAAGTATGTGACAACATAACAGTCCTGAGGCACAATTTCCTCTCTAGATAGTTGATGCCTTTTTTTTTAGTATGCTATGTAATTGAAATACCATTTGTCCTACAATGATTTGCTTTACATGGGGTAGAGGGTGAAGACATTTGTTCTGTAAACTGCACAGAAAAAATATTAAGGCATGAGTAGCAATTAGATTATGCAATGCCTTTTCAAAAAGTACCCCTAAAGACTTCCTTAAAACCCAAAAGGAATTTTTCAGCATTATTTTTTCCATCATAAAACATTAAAATGGAAATGGGATCAAGGATATAATGGAATAATTACCTTTCTAATTTCTAGACATCAAATTATGGAAGTATTTTTTCAAGAATTTGTGTTAATTCTGCTTTTATACCTTTCAAGAGTTATAACTATTTACCTCATGGACTTCCAACTTCTGAGATTTCTAGAGCTGGAAGCATTTGAAGTCACATGACACTGAGATCACAAGTTCTTGTCCTATGTTGAGACTTTCATTATGAAATTGTATTATCTCTGAAGCCCAGTCTTTCATTATTCTTTTCTTTATTCCTCTCTGATCCAGTCTCTGTCTACTTACTAAAATTAAGAAAGTGGGTTGAGAATTGACAATAATAACTCTTTTACCTACATCTACCAATTCTGTCAAAAATAACTCCTCTATTTTTCTTCTTTGCCACTGTGCAGGTGTTGCCTTTCATTATTTTCTACCTGAACTATTAAAATTTCTTTTACCTGGTTTTCTTCTATCTCCATCTTTCTTTTCCAGTTATTAAGTATATTTTACTATAATAATTGCATGATTATTAATAAAAATTGTCAGACTACTCTTTCTAAAACACAGATTGTATAACTTTATTCCAGCTGGAGTTAGAGTTACAAGCATGTCCATCCCTAGATGGTGTGCACTACACCCAATAGCTGTGAATATACCCATTCCCTACTCCCCCCTCCCATCTGCCTGACACCCGATGAATGTTACTACTATATGTGCACTTAAGCGTTGGTCAGTGAAGTCATTTAATACCAGTTTGATGGTAAATACATATGGTGCTTGCTTTTCCATTCTTGTGATACTTCATGCAGTAGAATGGGCTCCAGCTCTATCAAGGATAATACAAGAGGTGCTAATGTATACCATGGAGTTCTATTCAACTCTACTTTTAGTTTCAAGAAAGCAGAATAGATAACATGTAAAGTCCTAGGCACAACAGTCAGACAAGGTAAAGAAATCAAGGACATCCAAATGGAGGCAGAAGTCAAACTATTGCTCTTTGCTGAGGACATGATCTTATATCTAGAAAAACCCAAAGATTCTGCCATAAGACAATTGGAATTAATAAACAAATTTAGCAAAGTTTCAGGTTACAAAATCCACGTACACAAATCAGCAATATTCATATATGCTAACAACAGTGAAACTGAGAGCCAAATCAAAGACTCAATACCCTTTACAATAGAAACAAAGAAAATAAAATAGCTAGGAATATATTTAAGTAAGGAGGTGAAAGATCTCTACAAGGAAAACTATGAAACGCTGAGGAAGGAAATAGCAGAGGATGTAAACAGATGGAATGTCATACCATGCTCATGGGTTGACAAAATCAACATTGTTAAAATGTCTATACTACCCAAAGTTGTCTACAGATTCAATGTAAGCCCTATTAATATACCAATCTCATTTTTTGCAGATCTAGAAATCTGGTGCTTTGCACCAAAGGGGCAGACCCTGCCCCCGAAAGGGCATAGTAGTCAAGGAAGCCACTTTTCAAGCTGAGACCCGTGGTCACCTCTTTGCTGTGATTTGGTCGCTGGTGCCTCCCACCAAATGGACAGACCTTACCCTTGGAATGGTGGAGTGGTGAGGGAGGCCGCTTTCCAGGCTGAGGTCCACTGGGGTGGCTGACAGCCCTTGGCTGCAACCAGGCCACTGGTATTTTGTGCCGAAGGGACCGACCCTGCTTCTGGAGGGGTAGGGTAGCAAGGCAAACCCTTTCAGGTCTGGGACCCTCAGTGGCCTTGAGCAGGGCTTATCCAGCAAACCTCAGGTGTGCATTGTGTGCCAACTAGAGAAACCCCGCCTTTGAAGGGGCGGAGAAATTAGAGAAGCCAATTCCTGGATTGAGAGTCCCAGTGGCCCCAGGACGCGCCGTTCCCCCAGTCCAGTGGGTTATCTTGCCCTCTGGCAGGGCGAACCCCCACCCTTGCAGGAGGGGAGATGTGAGAAAAGACTTTTTTCGGGCTGGGACTTGAGGCATCTCAGCCAATGTCCCTCTCCCAGTCTGCCAGGACATACTCAGCCCTTGAAGGCAGGGAGAAAGGAGAAAAGTTGCTTTCCCTGTGTGACTAGCTAGAATCTGTGGGACCTTGGAACTAAGCAAAAGGGGACAGATTGCTGACTTGGTACAGCAGGGTGGTTTTGATCATCTGATAAGATCATAACAAAGGGGCTTTCCCTTGGCACCCAGGCTGTTGCCAGCTTAGGGGCTTGTGGTCTGGGAAGGAAAATCTTGACCAGAGTTAATAGCAATTGCACCAATTGATCTCCCCCCATCAGGAACCGGTTCACAAGAGTGGTGAAAGAGCCCTGAATAACACATTAGCAGCTCTCCCCGAGCTGCAGATCAAGCAACCTCTGAAGTATACACTCTTAGGCTTGCCAGTACATGATGCTCTTTTCACCCCATCTAAAGTGGTAACAGGGCTTTAAAATAGCACAAGTGAAAAGGGACAAAGATAGCCACTATACAATGGTGAAAGAGAAGATCCAACAAGAAGAATTAACAATTCTTAATATTTATGCACCCAACTCAGGAGCACCCAGTTACATTTAGCAAACCTTGTCTGATATAAATAGCATGATAAACAATAACACCACGGTAGCAGGGGACTTCAACACCCTGCTGAATGAAGAGGACAGATTTTCCAAACAGAAAATAATCTAAGTCATAATGGACGTAAGCAGAGCTCTAGAACAAAAGGGTCTGACAGATCTCTACAGAACGTTCCACCCAAATAAAGCCAAATATATATTCTTCTCATCAACCCATAAAACTTTCTCCAAAATTGATCACATACTAGGCCACAAATCAGACCTCAACAAATAAAAAAAAAATAGAAATACCATGTAACTTCTGTGATCATAGTGGCATAAAATTACAGTTGAATTTCAACAGAAATACTCAACACCTAACAAAGTCCTGGAAATTAAAAAATTTATTGTTGAATAACTATTGGGTCATGGAGGAAATACACAGGTAAATCAAGAATTTCTTTGAATTAAGTGATAACAGTGACACAAGTTATCAAAACCTGTAGGATACAGCAAAAACATACCTGACAGGAAAACTAATAGCAATAAATGCTCACATCTAAAAAAACAGAAAGCTCAAAAATTGACAATCTAATAAACAGTCTCAAGGAATTGGAAAAGAAAGAGCAAAAACATGCCAATCCTAGTAGAAGAAAAGAAATAACCTGGATAAAAGCAGAACTAAATGAAATTGATAAGAAGAGAATTATACAGAAGATCAGCAAAAACAAAAGCTGGTTTTACAAAAAGATAAATAAAATTGACAGCCCTCTTGCTAGATTGACAAGAATTCAAAGCGAAAGGACTCTAATAAACTCAATTAGAAATAAAAAAAGGAGAGGTCCCAACAAACACCATGGAAATACAAAGCATTATGTGTGATTTCTATAAAAACCTATATGTACACAAACAACATAATGATGAGGAAATGGACAAAATCCTGGGAACATACAACCTCACTACGTTCATCCAGGAGGTAACAGAATTTCTGAGGAGACCGATCTCAAGCTCAGAGATTGGAGCAGCAATTAAAAACCATCCAAAACGGAAAAGTCTCGGACCAGATGGCTATACTTCAGAGTTCTACCAGACATACAAAGAAGAACTCATACCTATAGTACAGAAATTATTCCACAACGTTGGCAAAGATCATGTCCTTCCTAACTCATTCTACAAAGCCAATATCACCTTTATACCAAAGCCAGGAAAGTGCACAACAAAAAAAGAAAACTATGGACAAATATCCCTCATGAACATAGATGCAAAAATCCTCAACAAAATTTTAGCAAATCGAATTCAGCAGCATATCAAAAATATAATTCACCATGACCAGTTGGGCTTTATTCCAGGGATGCAAGGCTGGTTCAACATACACAAATCTATACATGCAATTTGATTAATAAATAAAAGCGAGAACAAAGACCATATGATTCTCTCAACAAATGCAGAAAAAAAAAGCATTTGACAAAGTCCAACACAACTTTATGATAAAATACTCTTAACAAAATAGGCATAGATGACTCATACCTTAAAATTATCAAGACCATTTATGACAAACCCATGACCAATATCATACTGAATGGGGATAAATTGAAACCATTTCCACTTCGAACTGGAACTAGACAAGGATGCCCACTATCTCCACTTCTATTCAACATAGTGCTCGAAGTCCTAGCTATAGCAATCAGGAAAGAGAGGGGTATTAAGGGCATCCAAGTGGGTGCAGATGAGATCAAACCCTCACTCTTTGCCAATGATATGATATTATATAGAAAACCCCAGGGATTCAATCAACAGCATCCTAGAATTGATAAATGAATTCAATAAATTCTCTGGATGTAAAGTCAATACACACAAATCAAAGGTACTCATATATGCCAATAACAGTCAAGCCAAAATTCAAATAAAAAATACAATACCTTTTACATAGCCTCAAAGAAAATTAAATATCTAGGAATATATTTAATGAAAAATGTGAGAGACATTCACAGGGAGAACTACTAAACACTAACAAAAGAAACTGTAGAAGATGTAAACAGATGGAAAAATCTACCTTGTTCATGGATTGGTAGAATCAATATTGTTAAAATGTCTGCACTACCTTACATGATCTACAGTATTAATGCAATCCCTATCAAAGTACCATCATCATTCTTTACAGATCTAGTAAATATAATTTTATGCTTTGTATGGAACCAGAGAAGACCTTGTATAGCCAAGCAATATTAAGTAAAAAGAACAAACTGGGAGGTTTCAGTCTACCAGACTTCAAGCTGTACTACAAGGCTATGTCATCTAATAAAGCATGGTACTGGCACAAGAACAAAGACATAGACCTTTGGAATAGGACTGAGAATCCAGAGATGAAACCATCTGCATATGGAAAGCTAATCTTTGAGAAAGGAGACAAAAATGTACACTGGGGAAAAGAATCTCTTTTCAATAAATGGTGCTGGGAGAACTGGATAGCTACATGCAGAAGATTGAAACTAGATCCCGATCTCTCACCTCTCACAAAAATCAATTCAAGATGCATAACAGACTTATACCTAACGTATGAAACCATAAGAATTCTAGAAGAACATGTTGGGAAGACCCTTTCATACATAGGCCTAGGCAAAGAATTTTTGAAGAAGACTCCCAAAGCAATCACCGCAGCAACAAAAATAAATAAATGGGATCTGATTAAATTAAAAAGCTTTTGCACAGTTAGGGAAACTATCACTAGAGCGAATAGACAACCTACAGAATGGGAGAAAATATTTGCTCTCTATACATCCAATAAAGGGATGATAATAAGAATCTATCTAGAATTTGAAAAATCAACAAGAAAAGATCAAGCAAATGCATCAATAAATAAACAAAGGAAAAGAACAAAAACTTTTCTAAAGAAGACAGAATAATGGCCAACAAACATATAAAAGAATGCTCAACATCTCTTATCATTAGAGAAATGCAAATCAAGACCACTATGAGATATCCTCTAACCCCAGTGAGATAGGCCTCTATCAAAAAATCCCAAAACAACAAATGCTGGTGAAGATGTGGAGAGATAGGGACTCTCTTACACTGTTGGTGGGACTGCAAATTAGTGTAACCTTTGTGGAAAAGAATTTGGAGATTCCTCAAGAGCTAAAAATAGAAATACCATTTGATCCAACAGTGGCACTATCAGGCATCTACTCAAAAGACCAAAAGTCATTCTATGATAAAGACATCTGCACCCGAATGTTTATGGCAGCACAATTCACTATTGCAAGGATGTGGAAACAACCTAAGTGCCTGTCAATTCATGAGTGGATTATTAAAATTTGGTATATGTATACAATGGAATGTTACACAATTTTAAGAAAGGACAGTGAGCTAGCACCGCTTATATTTTCCTGGATTGCGCTTGAGCCCATTATCCAAAGTGAGGTGACACAAGATCGGAACAATGAGTTCCACACGTACTCGCCATCATATTGGTACTGACTGATTAACACTATGGTGCTCACATGGTGGTGGTGTTCTCCAGGGATTAGGGGGTTGGGGGGGTAGACCCACAACTGAGGGACGAGGTGGGCATTGTAGAGGGGAAGGGCATACCTCTAACCCTTGCTAGGGAGAGGCAAAGATATAAAATGTAACAAAAATGTTTGTACTCTCATAATTTCCTGAAATTAAAAAAAAAAAACAAAGTAAAGGCTTTTCTTATCTGTAAAAAAAAAAAAGTGTATACTTCAAAGTTTTTTAGCATATTTATAGAGTTGTGCAACCATCTCCATAATTTAATCTTAGAACATTTCATTGCCCCAGAAATGAACCCTGTACCTGTTAGAAGTCATTCCACATTCTGTCCCAACACCCTTTCCCCAAGTCCTAGGCAACCACTAATTTCCTTTTTGTCTCCATGGACTTGCCTCTTCCGGATGTTTCATTTACACGGAATCACACGATACGTGGCCGTTTGTGTCTGGTTTCTTTCATTTCGCGCGGTGTTTTCGACGTTCACCTGCGTTTTGGTGCGTCCGGCCTTAAAGCCGATTCAGCAGTTTTATCTGAGTGTCTGTCTTTCAGCTGATGCAGGTTTGGGTTCTTTCCATGGTTTGGATGTTATGAATAAGGCTTCCATGAATGTTCATTTATAAGTTTTTATGTGGACAAGTTTTCAGTTCTTGTGGATATATGACCCGGAGTAGAATTGCTGAATCACACGGTAACTCTGTGTTTAACACTTTGAAAAACTGCCAAGCTGTTGTCCTGAGTGTCGGCACCATTTTACACTCCGATCAGCAGCGTGTTCACGGGAAGGTTCCACTTTGCATCCTTCCTAACACCTGTCTTTTCCATCATAGTCATTCTGGTGGATGTGAAGTAGGTTCTGATCGGCCTTTCCCTGACGGCCAACGATGCTGAACGCCTTCTCGTACGCCACGGCCGTTCGTAGATCATCTTTGGAAAAATGTCTATTTAGATCGTTTGCCCACTCAAAAATTGGGTTATTTCCTTTTTGTTACTGAGTTGTAAGACTTCTTTTTCTTCGGGGGGAGGGTGGGATCTTTTTGAAAATTTTATTTTATTTTTAATCAAGAAATCATAATTGTTTATATTTATGGGTACAATGTGGCATTTCAGTACCTGTTATGGAGTGCTCAAATCAGGCTAATTAGCATATTTGTCACCTCAGATATTTATTATTTCTTTGTAGTGAAAACATTTAAAATCCTTTCTTTCAACTGTTTTGAAATATACAATACCAATGTATGGTATATAAGGATTCTTTTATATTCTATATAACCAGTTCCTTATTAGATAGATAATTTGCAAATATCATCTCCCAGTGTGGGGATTAAGTTTTCACTTTCTTGATGGTATCTTTTAAAGCATAACAATGTTTAACTTTGAGCACAGTGGCTCAGGCCTGTAATCCCAGCGCTTTGGGAGGCTGAGGTGGGAGGATCGCTTGCGGCCAGGAGTTGAAGAGCAGCCTGAGCAAGACCCTGTCTTTACAAAAAAAAGAAAAATTAACCAAGTGTGGTGGTGCATGCCTATAATCCCACCTATTCAGGAGGTTGAAGCAGGAGGATCCCTTGAGCCCAGGAGCTTGAGATTGCAGTGAGCTATGACCATGCCACTGTACTCTAGGCCTGGGCAACAGAGTGAGACCCTATCTCAAAAATCAAACAACCCACCCCCCCAAAAAAAAACCAAAGCAAAAAACCAAAAAACATGAAAAATTGTCTAACTTTGATGACGTCTCTTATCTCATGTCACTTATATTTTTGGTGTCATACATAAGAAATCATTGCCTAACCCCAAACCATGAAAATTTACTCCTTTGTTTTTTCTTCCATGAGTTTTATATATCCAGCTCTTATATTTAGGCCTGTGATCCACTTGGAGTTAGTTTTTGTGTGTGATGTGAGGTAGGGCTCTAAATTCACGTTCTTGCATGTGGCTGTCCAGTTGTCATAGCACCATTTATTGAAAAGACTATCCTTTCCCCCGTTGCATTGTCACGGCCCAGATGACATTTTGGTGGGAAACCCAGACAGATACTTTCTCCTGTGGAATACGAGGCCTCCTGTTTCTTTTTCCTTTTCAGAAAGATGCTTCTGAAATGTAAACCCATCTCCAGGACAAGTCTCTGCTGTCTAGTTATAAAGTTAATATCAACTCTTCCTCTTGAAAATAGCATTTTCTGCCTCAGGAAACTAATGTTACTATTTTAAGAATTGTGTTTGATCAAATACGTAGTAAGCCTAGAGTAGGACCTCAGAGAACAGAAGACTGCGATGTTTCCAAGGAGTATGTTTGATGTATGTTTAGGAAAATATCTTTATTTTTTATAGATTTACCTATTTCTAAATCTGAAAAAAAATTTGTAAAGAATTCCCTTTACCCTTGTTGAGCAGGGGAGGATGTAGGCATGCCCAGAACATTAGGAACAAGCAAAGGTGGGCGCTTCTCAAGCTTGTCTTTGGAGTTAGTCCGAAATCCAGGTTGAAATCGGGTAAGGCAAGGCAGACCAGAGCAAGGGTGGGGAGGGACCATGTGGTTCTAAGCATTTTAACTTGCTGGCGTCCTCTTGCCGCCCTGCCTTGCCCTGGCCCCCAGCTCATGCAAAGGGAGTGGCCTCTGATGCCAGGGCAGACAGTGTTTTCCCAGCCCCCGGCTGCTTACTCTTCTGTCTTCAGCTTTCCAAATGCCATGTGGATAAAAGCGTTCAGAGGCTCAGCACACCACTATGTTGGCAACGAAAGCTGCCGATAATTGTGAAATTGTTCTCTGCTTCTTGGCACGGAGTTTTTGCTTGATAAATACTTTTTGTTAAGCTTTTTAAAAATTTGGACTTGGTCAAAATAATTGCAGTGATAGGTAATATTTGTTCAGAGTTTACTATGGGAAATGCACTTTACATTATTCATTTAATCCTCAACCCATGAAGCATAGGTATTGGTCTCATCTTACAAATGGGGAGGGAAAAAGGCATGGAGAGATTAAATAATTGTCATCGTCACCCTAGTGGTCAGTGGAAGAGGGTGACTTGGATGCAGACCTGAGTCCAGAGCCTGCCCTCCTCACCTGCTGAGTCTGCTGGCCCAAAGAGAGAGCTACCTGTGGCTTATATGCCCAAGAATGGCCAAGGGAGCCAGGGACATGTTGGGAGCAGTGGCTTCCAAGTCAGCTCTGCTCGTGTTAAGCACAATGCTGGTTCTCTTGGGGAGAGTCAGGCAACACCCGTAATCATGAATTAACAAGTCTGAGTTTGAGGCCAATCCTCAGAGGAGCGGAGTCTCTGCAGGTCACTGGCCATCCTGCCAGCAGCACATGTGTCTTTGATCAGATGGAAATGCGCTAGAAGCTGCCTTTGGGGAATCCCATTTGCCCTCAGCTATAGAGCAGCCTAGGGTCCTTGTGGGTCATCTTTACACCTGGAGAGGGACCAGGAGGGACACTTAGGCCTCTGCTTGCTTGGTCATTCATGCCAGGCCAGCCATAGGCTTCCCTTGGCTGTCAGCCAGAGGGGCAGCTTGGCAACCAAGGGCAACAGTGACCACGGCAGGCCTCCCCGGGCGTCAAGCTCTCTGTTGGCCTCGGGAAGACTCCAGGTGGAGTTACCTGTGGCACAGAAGCTCAGATGATGACAGAGGAGAGTCAGTCATGCTGAAATCAAGGCTAGAAGCAAGGTTCCCCCTGCCGTGACTGTGGGACAGTTACAGGGCTGGAGTTATCAGAGGAATGCCAGATATTTGGGCCTGAATCCATTTGGTAGATGTCCCAGACAAGATCCAGACATGAAATCTGAAAAAGAGTCCAGGAAAATCGTCACCTCGTCTCATGAGCAGCTGATCCTCCCCATCAGCATCTTGCTTCGCTTTGGGAAATGTGCCTCGCCACCTTCTGGTTCGATTCCCGCATTAGCCAGTCCGTCTGATTTATTGTTGCCACCGCATTCCAAACACTGCAGCCAGAGCTTGCCCAGCACAGGGCAGGGGTCAGGAAATGGCAGTCCACATTCTTGGATTATTATCCTTTTGAATGGGAGATCCCATATTGAGAGGGCTGGGATTAATCTTTTTTTCATGATGCCAAACTGAGGCAGAGATCAATGCGAAAAGAGAATGGGATGGAGCAGTTCTCTCCCGCCAAGGGAGAGTTGTCTCTGCCCGGCAGTGATGCGCCCGTCACGGGGCAGTGTAACAGCAGACCTCCACTTCTTCATGATGTCATCGTTCCGGTGTTGTGATGATCCACGACCATCTCAGAGGAAATCTGCAGTAACATTTATGCATATTTGGAAATGATACAGGTGCAATTAAGAAATGATTACAGCCTCCTAAATGGGTGGCAGGCTGGGCATGTGAACCTAGAACATTCTGTCGTTTCCAGTGCTGAGAAGAGTGGAGAGTGGACAGGTCAGCAGTGCAGTTAAGAAATGGTTGGAAAAATGAGTGTGCAATTTCACACTCCCTCAGAGGGTAGTCTTGAAGGATGGATCCCGTTTTAGAGCGATTCTCCCTGCCTTGTCTCCAAGTTTTGTTTATTTGGTTGTTTACGTTAGACCAAAATTGAGAATGATTTATGAAAAGACACAGCGCGGCTCTGTTCCAGTGATGGTGGGCATTGGTGTGGGATGTTCTCAGGGTGTGTGGTGTATGTGCCATGGACAGGGTTGAAGCAGGAAATGCCTCTTTGATCTTAGATTTGAAGCTGACAGAGTGGATTTTGCCGTCGGTTATCCGAATGATTGTGACAATTTGTCAATAACCATGGAGTGCAGAACAAAATCAACCAATGGCTTTCATATTATGTTTTTACTCTTAGTAACCAAAACAAAAAAACAAAAAAAAAACTCCAGTTTTTAGAAATACTAATTTGCAGAAAACAAAGATACTTTGTTACAAATGTCAGTATATATTCTGCTGCAGGAGTCCAGTTCCTCTTACATTCAATTTGCACGTCCTAATAAAAAATACCAGGATGCAATAAAGGTCTTGCAGTTACAACCAGGAACAGGTAGGGGCCTCATCAAAACAGAGAGATTGGGTTCTTTTTAAAATTCATATATATGTATGTATATATATATGCACATAACAGGATTATATTCTTGTGAATCATATATATGTTAATTATGTATAAGTGCATATCCCTTGCCTGTCTTTTTTTCTTTCATTTTTACATTCCTTATAATCACACTGTCCAATTTAAGTTGAGTACTTAATTCAAAGTGCTTTCTCAATGAAGCACGTGCACCTAATTGGCAAAATGCACATCTCACCCTTTGCATTACTTTGGCTCCTCTTTTGAAAGTGACGTTGTTGGTGAATAATGACAGACCCTGCCTCATTCATCCCATGCACCATTTAGTCAAGATCTTACAAAGAAAAGCACGTTCTACAAAGCATTGTTGGTTATCACCTTCTGAGGAATGCTTGGGTAACCCTGAGGGCCAAGTGATAATTTTCCCAGGATCTTTTGGTCTGACTTGGCTCACCAGAGAGAATTTTTTCCTGGGGAATGTCCTTGATTATATTCTGACATTCCTGTGTTTAGTGTTTTTAACTTTTTTAAATTTTTTTTTTTGAAGTTATGGACCCCTTTGGAAATTGGATGAAAGCGCTAAACCTTCTTGCAAGAAATACACACACACATACCAACTTTTGCACGGTTTCAAGGGTTAAAGACATCTGTGTGAGAGCCTTGTTAGTTTATGTTTTCATCGGAAACTCCCTGGACCTTGAACAGTAGTTGGCAGACTTCTCGTGTCTTCCCTGGAATGCGTTATGCACAGACCTGACCGTGAACCCCATGCTTGTTATCGGGTCCCCGAGACAGAGTCCCCTTTACCTCGATGGTAGCTGGAGGGAGGGTCTGCCGCCAAACTGCCTGGGTTCAGCAGGTTCTGCCAGTTGCTTGCATCATCAGCCTGGGAAAGTGACTTACCCTCTTGGTGCCTCAGTTTTCCCATATGTAAAAGAGGATGATAATAGCATCGCTTCCTAGGGTGGTGGCTCTGTGTGCGCATGTGCATGTGTGCATATGTGTGCGCATGTGCGTGCATTTCAGGGGCTGCAGACAGCGCTGTGAGCAGGGCCTGGCGGGGTGGGGCATGCTGGTTCAGAAATGCAACCTCGCCACCATGGCCTGGCCCTTCCCGAGGCACGACCACTTCTCAACTTCACACTTTTCAGCCTTTCTCGATAAGCCAAATTTCTTCCTCAAATGGCCTTTATGCCGATTTATGCTCTCACTAACGGCATGTGAAAATCTCTAATCCTGATAAACATACTGGGTATTGTTGGAATCTTTAAGTTTCATTAACATGCCGGGTCCGAATTGATACCTTCTTGTGATTTTATTTTGCATTTCCCTACTTAGGTTGAATGTCTTTTAAATTTTTGCTCAGTCATATGAGTTGAAAATACCTGCATCGTGTCTTTCCTTTGTCTTTAACTTTGTTTATGATGCCTTTTATCACGTAGAAGTTTTTAGTGTGGATTTACCTAGATAGCACAATCTTTTTTTTTTTCCCCCATGATTTTTGCTTTTTAGGTCATGTTTTAAAAATTCTTTACTACCCCGAGAACATGACGACATTCGCCTACATTTTCCTCTGGCACATTCAAAGTTTTCTTTCCATGCTTGTGAATTTCATCTATGGAGTTTGTTTCTGTGTATGGCATGAGGTGGGGAGTTTAATTCACTTGTCTCCCTGTGGGTCAGCTATTGTCCCAGTGCTGTATGTTGAATAGCCTATCATTTTCTGGTTATCTGATATTTTGAAAAGAGTCAGACAATCTGCATTTTATGTAAACTCTCCTGATTTTTAATTGTTGGTGATGGATTAAAATTTTTATTTAGACACTGAAAGGGCCAAACAAAACATTTCTGCAGTTCAGATCTTTCCGTGGCTGCCAGTTTGCAGCCTCTGATGTAATGGTTCAGGGCAGGGCCTCTGGTCCTAAAGCCCTGAGACTGGATCCCAGCCCTGTCACTCCCTTGCTGTTGACCTTGGGCGAGTTGTTGACTTCTCAGAGTCTTAGTTTCCTTGTCAGCAGTACCGCAAGGATAAAAGTAGCATGTACCCCGCCAGGTGGTAATATGCATGACATGAGATATTGCACGGGAAGCTTTAGCACAGGGCCTGGAGCACACGTAGCAGGTGTTTGCAGTAGTGTTCGTCAATGTACTCCTCATCGTTATTTATTTTTGCCCATCCCAGTCTACTTCTTGAGCAGCGGAGGGTGGTGTTTTATGGAGATTAGGTTGGCAGTGCTGGTGTGTATTCATTCACTCGCAGAACTGACTGAGGATGCATTTAACCTACACTATGCTGTGTGGGTGAAGTTGGTGTGGGCGTTGACCCAGACATGCTTAGTGTCTTGACACATGTAAGACTCGTTCAGATGACGGGACCGCAATGAAGATGTGGCTCGTGCACAGTAAAGGTATCATGATGGGCCTTGGGCGCCTAGACGAGGGGAGGGAGAGTGTTCTGGCCGGATCAGGGAAGAATTGATGGAGAAGGGGACACTTGAGTCCAGACTTGCAAGGACTAATTGAAGTGGCGAGAGAAAAATAAGTGATCCCTGTGGGGTTTTTCTGATAGTCCAGGCTTAAAGTAGTGAGAAAAGTTCTGGGCTCAGGACCAGAGAGGAAGGAACAAGTCTCAGAGTCTATGAGTGGTAGGACTCGGTGATTACTGAGATGAGATGGGAGAAGGGGAGAGAGAGGTTGACCAGGCCTGCGAGCTTTGAACTCTGAGTGGAGGAAAACTCGAGAGGGCTGAGACTGGGGAAGGGTAGAATAGGTAGGCCGGCCAGCCTTGGTGGGAGGCAACAGCAGAGCTCAGGCGGGAGCCTGGTTCTGCCGACACAGGGTGGGGACGACCATCAGCACAGAGGCAACACAGAAATATGTGACATGGCTTAAAAGGTGAAGAACATGTGTTTATTCCCTGCCTTTGACATTTTAAAGACAGACACAAACACGCATGATATTCCTATGGTCTGGGATAATCCTAAAACCCAAGGTAGCCTGTTGGTAAGGAGCTGTATCTATAAGATATAGCAGTGAAATAACTTCACCCTGAAGGCCTAGGCCTAGGACTTTAGATGATGCACTTTCTGCCACACTGGTGACAATTCCCAGAAGCTGGCCATCTTCCTTGTCTGCTGACAGTCCTCCCACAGGTCAGCAAGGGTCCTTAGAAGATAGTAAAGGTAAATTATAAAAGCAGCTCATGTGGTCCAAGAAATACAGGTGATACAGGTAAGGTCTGGTGACACAGATGCACGCAGACCTTGACTAATACATAGCAGTATGACTTCATCAACCAATGACCCTTGAACAGACTGAAGACATGCTCTTATCTTCTAAAGTGTCCAGTGTTCTTGACCAGTCACCAATTGTTAAGCCAGAGCATCTTCTCCTATTGCATGTGCACGTGAACATCTCTTTTTAACTTTTAAATTGTATAATATACATGCAGGCAGCACGTCTAAGTGTACTGTTCAATGAATATTCACATGCTGAACACCCTTGTGTAATGAGAACCTGGATCAGGAAACAAGAAAATACCAGCCCCTGGGAATACCCTCCCATGCCTTTATGGTCTCTAGTCTCTCTGGCATAACCATGACCTGACTTTTGATCACTTAATGAATCACTATAAGGCAAACATCCCTGTGACCAGCACCCAGGTCAAATAGTACCGTCCATCAGCTGTGCAAGGGGGCCTTGTCCTGGTCACAGCCCCTTCCCGCCATGCAACAGGTAACTACTTTGTGGACTTTTCTGGTGATAACTCTCTTGTGTCTCCTGGTCTTGTGAATTTGTGATTTTTGAGTGAGTCAAAGTGAAAAGAGCAAACAGGGTGTGTTTCCCACTTGCTAGGTTTGGCCCTGCACATCTGGAATGCCCGTTGCTGCTCTGTTTTCATTGAGGTTCACTATGCAGAACTAGCAGCAGTGCTCCCTTTTTGCAGGCCTACTGTGTGCAAGGTGAGGTTTGCAGGTGCCCAGGCAGACCTGGAAGGTTGGTTCCAGAGTTGCCTGCCCTGTCGCCTTTCCCTGACATTCTTTGGAATTGTCTGGGGATCCACAGGAATGATTTTAGCCTCCAATTTTTCAGACCTAGCAATCTGTAACTTTTGTTACAGTCTTTTGAAACTGGCACTTCCCTGCAAGGCTGTGTTTGTGAGTGTTTTTAGAACATTTCGTAGGGGCGGGGAACTTCCAAGGAGTCTACTGCAAATAGAAATGCCCAGTGACCTGATGACTTGGGTCCACATTTGGTGCATTATCATCCTCCCACTTCTCTCCCGGGTGCCTTAGTGTCTTCTTATGGGGACCCCTGGCTGCAACTTGCATGGCACTCCCTTGCCAAATGACTGAGGAATGTCACTTACGTGCCTCCAAAGGTAGCTGCTTGAGGCACTGTATGATTTTAAACACAGAGCACTTCCATTTGACCATATTTTTCATTATTCTCTACCAACTATTTTTGTAATGAGTTCACCCTGGTGCCCCTACAGCTTTCCAGATCAGTTCCTTGTTAAGGAAACCACGCTGTGAACACCGGGCCTGGTCCCACAGCATGTTAGGTGGCTGTAGTGCTATGCAGCAAATGAGGGTGGTGACTTCCGGTGGCCGCTGCACTTGTCAGTTACCACATGGGCTAGGGGCACACAGGGAACTTCCATTTGTGCCCAGGTTACACTCTGGGTGTCTTAGTCTGCTTAGGGCTGTCCTAACAAAATACTGCAAACTGGGTGGCTTAAACAACAGATGTTTATTTCTCATAATTCTGGAGGCTGGAACCCCAAAGTGCTAGTAGGATTGATTTTGAGTAAGGCATCTCTTTCCTGGCTTGCACATGGCCGGCTTCTCACTGTGTCCTCGCATGGCCTCTTGTGCATCCTCAGAGGGAGAGAGGAAGGGAGGGAGGGAGGGGGATGGGGATATCTGTGGTGTCTCTTCCTCTTTTTATGAGGACGCCAGTCGTATCAGATCAGGGCCCCACATTTATGACCTCATGCAATCTTAATTACCTCCCTAAAGGCTCTGTCTCCAAACACAGTCACACTGGGGATCAGGGCTTCACCGTGTGAATTTCAAGGGGATGCAGGTCATTCCATAGCAGTGATCATGACTGCAATGCACACGGTTGCTTTTACCAGCCCCTAACTGTTCTGCCTTCTTCCTGGCTCTGGCTGTCATCACAATTTAGCAGTCTTCACTCATGGCCTTGCCTGTGGCTGCTCTAATAAGTTTAATTCAAACACAAATGTTGAAAAAGATGATGATTCAAGGCACACTTGGGAAGGCTGAGTCCGGAACATGCTCCTCTTTCCAGGTGACATTTGAATCTCCGCAGGGAGCACTCCGTCTACTCTCAAATGCCCTTGGGGATATCTGGCCCCATGGGAGACTTAGTTGACTCATTCCCCACATGGAGGAGGTATTTTTAGGCAAAACACATCATACTTCTTCCCAGCCCTACCCCCACCTAAAACCCCACCTTTCTCTAGGGAGAGGGATCCCATTCTAACCCCCCAGTGAAGGGGAAACATTTATAGTGAGAGAAGATGGAGAAGTCTAAAAGCTATCGAAGTAGGACTAAGCAAAGTCATTTAAAAATTATTTACCCCGATAAATGCCAAGCAATGCAATTGATTAGTGAATGTGAGTGTGTTAAAGCTTTCACAGTTCACTGGGGTCCGTTGCTACAGGAGTGTGGGTATCAACCTCTTACCACCAGCTTGCAGGAAGGTCGTGCTGTGCCGGACCACGTCCACACACGCATGCACACATGTGCGTACACAGCTGCAGCCACGCAGGCGAGCGTGCAGTGCTGCTGGGTGCAGACGTGGTGCAGGCTCGTTAGCTGGTCACGTTTGCTGAATAGCAAAGATCTAAAGAGACAGGTCTCTTCTCTGATGCTCTGATGCCTGGGAACGTCCCCGCTCACCTTTCCTACTGCGCCTCGTCTCCATGCCGGGATGGCCTCCTGCAGGCTGTTTCCCGAGGCCTGGGCTTGCTCAGCGTGGAATCCATGCCTGGCATGAGGCCAGCATGTCTACACAGTCAGGGAACACTTGGTGAAGTGTTTGTCAAAATAAGAGATTTTCAAGGCTCCTCCAATGTCCTGGGGTGAACCTGCCTGGGACCATTTCTCGTGGCATCGGGGCCTGTTCCAGAAGCCTCTGCTCCTCTGTGGGGCCCTCCACGGAGAGGCACGTTGTGACTTGAGGAATGTTACGTCGGCTCCCCGGAGATCCCCTCCATGTGACGGACCCTCCAGACACAAGTGCCGTCTTATCCGGAGGGGGAATCTGCACGACATCTCCGTGTACTTGGCTCAAGTCGGTTGTGGTCTGTTGAATATCAACAGTTATTTATTTCTCTTCCCTCCCCCTCTCCCAGCGCATTTTGGTTTCCACAGAATACAGCAAACCATTGGAATAAATGTTTTTGCTTCGAACTTGCACGTTCCAGGGGGAGCTTACTCCTCCAGTTACCCTTAACCCACTTAACTCATCCAAGTGTCCTCTAGTAGGAGCCAGTGCTCCAGCCCAAGGACCCTCAGGTCCCACATGGGGACTTGCATGATTCCCTAACCAGGGTTGGCATCTCTTCCCAAAGCCCAGGGTCCTGAAGGGGTCTGGGAAACCCAGCCAAGGACACCTGTGACCTAAGCTGTGGTCTCACTGGCTCTGCAGAGCGAGGCCTTTCCTGACTCTGACCCACACCAAGGACATTCTGTCACAAAGCAGCACTCACGTGACATGTGAACACACAGGCTAACCAAGTTAACCTGCGATGGCTCCCAGTTGGCAAAAAACCATAATGCAGAGGGGCAGACCTGGGAAGCCTCCTTGGAGAATGTGCCAGCACGTTCATTGCTCGGCTTGACGGCCAAAATGAAAGTGACTCCTTATCTCTTTCCCAGCCCTTTCCTCCCTCTCTTCAAGCCATTCTTCTGTTGCAGGGAGTGGGCTTTTTTTATTTTTCACTTGTGCTTTTGTTGTTATATCTAAGAAGTCTTTGTCTGCCCCAAGGTCAGAAATATTTACTACTTTGTTTTCTTCTGGGAGTTTTGTTTTTGTTAGTTTTAGTTCTTATATTTAGGTCTTTAATGATTTTGCCTTAAGTCTTACATGTGTGGCGTGAGGTAGGGGTCCAGCCTCATTCCTTAGCATATATAATTGTGTCACTTAATGACAGGGGTACATTCTGAGAAATGCATCATTAGGCGACTTCATCACTGTGCAATCATCGTGGAGTGCACTTACACAAGCCTAGGCTATGCAGTGTGACCTATCGCTCCCAGGCTACACACCTGTACAGCATGTTACTGTACTGAATACTGTATGCAGTGGCCACACGATAGTATTTGTGTATCTGAACATATCCAAACATAGAAAAGATACAGTTACAGTATAAGCAATAAAAAATGGTATACCTGTATAAGGCACTTAACCATGAATAGAGCTTGCAGGACTGGAAGTTGTTCTGGGTGAGTCAGTAAGTGAGGGTGAGTGAATCTGAAGGCCTAGGGCATTAGTGTACACTACTGTAGACTATAAAAACACTGTGCATGTGGGCTACACTAAAGGAAAATAAAGTGCTATGGTGTTATGACAGCTGTGACGTCACTAGGCAATAGGAATTTTTTAGACATTATCGTCTATGGGACGACTGCATATATGCAGTCTGTCATTGACCAAAGCAGTGTCCTGTGGCGCGTGACCATAGACATCCAGTTTTCCCAGAACCATTTGTTAAAAGGACTCTTCTTTGCCCCATTGAGTGGTCTCGGCAAAATCAATTGACTGTAAATGTGAAGGTTTATTTCTAGACTCTTAATTCTGTTTCAATGATCTATATTTCCATTTTTATGCCAGTACCACACTATTTTGCTTACTCTAAGGGGTATTAAGTTTCAAAATTGGGAATATGAGTCGTTCAATGATCAGACTTGGGCACTGTTGCCTTCAAACTTTGTCTACTTATTACTTCATTTAATCCCGAGTGAGTTGTCTTCAATCCCCAGTGTTCTTTCAGGTACAGGTGTTAGGTGTGGGCATTCTTGAATGGCAGTGGTGGCCTCTGCCATGCTTGTGTTCAGGCCCCTCTTTGAGACCATTGCCCCCACCCTCTGTCCATGCTGTAGGGATGGAGACCTTGGCTAACTCATCTCCCCTCCACTGTCACTGACTCAGGGGACCCAGAAGGAGAGGAGCAGGGGAACTGGGGTATCTACTGGTGTCAGAACTATTAAGACAAGGTGAGGGTTGTGCTCCCAGGAGATGGGGGCACTGTGCTGGGGCAGAAATCATAGACAGAGTGTGTCTAGAACACAGAGTTCCTCAGTCCCAGGCAGTGGGACCACACCACCCCAGCCACCTCTCCTCCACCTTCCAGAGCATTATCATTGACGGTCTTTTCCACTTTGTTAGTGCTAGAAGCTGTGCCTGCCTTTCAGCATGTATGGGCTGTGGTCACTCTATACAGAACCTGTCAGGGCTCAGCGACTTACTGTTGCAGGTGATGGCCTTGTGGATTGCTAACCTCCGAACATGGAATTGCTGACCTCCAAACCCGGAAGCAAAATTGCAGAGGAGAATAGACCTGAATTAGTCAAATAATTTAGATGGTACACATTAGGAAACAGAAGCAGTGCTTAGATGAAAACCAAATTTCTTTGTTGCAACTGATAAGAACTTCATTTTGCTTGATAATAGAACATGATTTTTAAAGATACAGTCTATCTGTATTTGCACTTGTGACTTCGCTTCCTTGCTGCAATGGATTTGTAATTCCAAAATCAATTCTCAAGATGCTTTGGCAGTCATTTGCAGATATGTGCAATGTGGTGAAAAATTTAAGTCATCAGACAGGCACGTTCCCAGCTGAGGTTGAACAAGGCCACTCTCTGCTTTCTTGTTTCAACTCTCATACTACAAACAAGTGGACTTTTTGCAGTGTATTTAGGGCCACATTTTTCACATTTTTGTGCTTTTTCTTGGTGATGTCACTGTTTGACATGGCCCCCAAGCACAGTGCTGAAGTCTAGCGTACCTAAATGCAGGACAGCTATGGTGTGCCTTACGGAGGACACATGTGCGTTAGAGAAGCTTTGTTCAGGCATGAGTTACGGCGCTTTGGCCATGAGTCCAGTGTTAATGAATCAACACTATGTATTAAATAAGGTGTCTTTAAGCAGCACCACACATAAAACAAGACCTTGTATAGATTGGTTGACAAAAATGTGACCAGGAGCTCACGGGAACTTACCACATCGTGTCCCCTAGGAGCAATAATGTAGTATTCGCTAATTCAGGCTTTGCAGTGACTTCCGAGAACCTAACTACCACAAATCACAAGAATCGGCTGCAGTTACTTTTCTTTTGTCACCTGCTAGACTGTAAGACATTTGCTCTTAAATACTGTTCACAAATGCAAGTCACACCTGCAACCAGTTAGCAGAGTCTGAGCACACAATGACTTGCCGATGAGCCTGGATGTGACTCAGTCTCCACATATGTGGTTGCCGTGTGGCTCTCTCGTGATTGCAGCGTGCTGTCCCAGGGATGACCATGACAGTGCTGGGGCTTTGAGCACTTGGTGTAAGAAGCTGGACTGTCTCTCTCAAAGGCAGAGCCCGTAAGGTCAGACTAACGGGCAGGGAGGCCAACGGCAGCAAACTGCTTACGTGCAACAATTTACTGGGTGGACCACAGTTTATACAGTTGTGTGTTGTTTACTCCTCAAACCTGGAGAGGATCAGTGGTCAACCCTGAGTTTAAGAGCTTAAGAATTACAAGCTTAGACCACATCATTTTCTACCGAAAAATAAAATAATTAAGCCTCCTCACTGGATTTCCTCTCTATAATTGTGCTCTTACCAAGAAAAAGAAAAGGGAGACGAGAGCGTGTCCTTGTTGAACTGGTCACGGGGCGCTGGTGGACGTGACCTCTTCTCTAGGTGAATTCAGGGAGCAGCTCCAGGTGTCAGGAGAACTCGTGACAGCCCTTCATTTCCATCCTCTGCATTTCAGATTTTTCAGTGTGTTTTGCCTCCCGCATCTGTGCCAGGGTGGAGCGAGCCACTGTTCAGGTTAGGATAGAAGCACACACTTGGTCCTGTGTTTGCTGACTGTCAACTTCCTGCATCATCTGCTGCCTGAAGGGTCGTGCACTCGGAGTTAAAATCCAGAGGGTGGTTTTGGTTTTTTTTTTTTTTGGTCTCCCACCTCTGCCTCTGCTCTAGATGGATAAATTACATACAATCAATAATTTTAATTTTCATAGCCATGTGCATATTAATTGTATTCAGTTTAAACCAAAAAAAAAGAAAAGGAAAATTAAAAAGGTCCCTCACTGTGTCCTAGAAAGTCACTGCTGTTAATATTGTGCATATCCCTCAGGTCTTTTTATCTTTAGATTTAAAAACATCTGGACCCAAACCTGTGAAACCTTCACGTCATTCCACGAACATCTCCACATGCACATACATTAGGATTTATGAAAATCCTCTAAATCCTCAAAGATTATTCATCATTCACGTTTTCAGTTACCAAAGTTTTGGTGAGGGAGGCCAAGGTTTGCCTCAAGGAACATGGGGTGGGAAGCAGAGAGCCCTGCATTTGTATCCTAGTTTGGGTGCTGATTAACCATAAAACTGGTTGCTGGGCCTCTGTTTCCCCATCTGTAAAATGGGGCCATTAACACCTGCCAAGTAAGGGAAGGCCGAGCATCAGAGCACTCGAGCCCGTGGAGCAGCACAACTAATAAATGCCAGTTGCCTTTCTGCTTCCCGTTTGTTCCAAGGAGCTGTGCAAACATGTGGAATTGATGTGGTTTTTAAAAATTTTTAAGTACTTTGATTTGTGGAGAATTTTAAATCACGGAAGGCTGAAACCATTGAAAGTGCCGCTTTAGGATCTAAGAAACCCTTGCGTTAGTGTGAGGGAATTCCAGTTACATAGGAGGGGCTGCTTCCTCAGCATCAGCACTGGAGTTAGCAGAACTGTGTTATAGACTTCATTTTTTAAAATAAATCAATACAGAGAAACTGGTTTTTCCTCATTTCTTGACAAGCTCCGACAGGGGGATGTGGTGGGTTTTTTCAGGTTGGCGCCTTCTGCAGCCTGAGGTGGTATCTCTGGGTCTCTGGCGCTCCCTCTTCCCTAGACTGAAGTTTCTTTCTAGAAACACGGAATAGTGGTGGGCTTTGTTTTCTGCCGAAGCCGGATGGCTTAATTACCATTTATTCGTCCCACGCCGCCCCCGCCCCGCCGTTCTTACTGTTACAACAACCTGGGATTTTCTCCAGACTTTGTTTCGTGCATTCTAAGCATTTCCACACCGTCCCTCATAAACTCACACCGCTCTTGTGCTCTGTTATCAGGAGCTATTTTCTTTTATGTGTTTTCCTTGCTTGGTTTTATGACCAAGCTGGGCACGATTGGAATAAATCGTTAAAAGCATTAGAACCATTAGACCTTAATCCGCCTTGTGAGAGAGCATTTCTTGTAAATAAACTGATTCTTTGTTTTCTCATTTAAAAAAAAAAATCATCTGTGCCTTGGAAAAATTAAAATGTCGTTACTGGAAAGGCCTTTGCTTCGCTGTTTCCCTAGCATTGCATGCTACCTAATTAGACTGAAAAGTCAGGGCCTCCGTTCGGGTGCACGGTGCAACGAGGCCAGGGGGGTGTTCCCCTGGCATTTAAGGTCTGCTGGTTCAGCAGCAGAGCCCGCAGCCAACACGCTCGGGACAACAAGCTCAGCACATCTGGCCTTATTATGCCTCTCCCCCCGGCCCCAGGCGACTTCTCCAGGCGTGCACAGCTGATTGTTTCTAATTGATTCATTGACCCAGAGAGACTGCGGCCCGGGCTGGACAGCACTGCTGGGTGCTTGTCTGAGCGCTAGGTGTGCATGCCATCAGGGCTGTGCAGCCGCATTCCGCCTACCTACTGGTGGACTTTCGCAGCAACCCATGGAACATTTTTAAACGAAACCAGAATAATGACCTTGAAGGCACTGAGAAGCCAGATCTCACCCTTTCTGGTTGTCATGTTGTTCCAGCAGTCTGCATTGCTGAATTATGATGGTTATGTGCCAAAAAAGCATCTTGAGGCCAAATAACATTTCTTTTTAACCTTGGCCAAGCACTTTACATGTTTCCAAACAAAAATAGACCCGTGGTGTGGTACCCGGGCTCAGTGTGCGGAACTGGAGCCCCAGAGCTGTGTCTCTCTGCAGGGCGTGGCCCTGCGAGCGTCCTCTGCGCCTCGCAGAGAGGACCGGGAGGAAGTGCCCTGCGTGTGGCTGAGCTCTACACCACGCTGATTTTGACGTCCGCAGGGAGGATGTTGGGTCAGCTCTTCGGGAGCAGGAAGGGAGGGGTCCTTTAAATGAAATAGTTTCCCCGGCCCTGTTATCCTCTGCGCTTTGCCAATTGCTTCCCTTCTGAGACGCCTTGTGCAAGTGAGTGGAAGAAGCCCTTGGAACGGAGCAGTGAGCGGCTTGGTGGGTACACAGTGTCTAGGGTGCAGAGCAGGTGCCCCTTCCTTGGGTGGCTGCAGCCCATCCCAGGACACAGTGCTGCTACACAGAGTCCAGGTGGGTTAGCCTCCATCTGCCCCGTTGCCAGCCTGCTGCATGGCACTGTGCTGCGAAGCCACTGCCCTCGCCACATCCAGAGTGACCTCATAGTGTGGGAGCACGGAGCCTCTTCCTCCAGGCACCCCGCGCCCCCATCTGCTTATGCATCTCAAAGGGACGTGTTGAGGAACTGTCCTCAGAGTGGTCAAATGCCAGTGGGAGAGCAGATGGCAGTTTTTCTAGTGGGCCCTGTTGA
This sequence comes from Lepilemur ruficaudatus, assembly GCA_963574885.1. Lineage (NCBI taxonomy): Eukaryota > Metazoa > Chordata > Mammalia > Primates > Lepilemuridae > Lepilemur > Lepilemur ruficaudatus. The sequence goes on along the minus strand of CAUYRT010101410.1, from coordinate 55,579 downwards.
GATAAGCCCTGAGCAGCCTGGGTGGCGAGGGATGTCTATTCTGGGTATAGGGAGAGCGCAAGCGGGGAGAGCAGTGGGGAGCCTGGAGAGTCAGCCTCCAGAGGTGCGGCCAGTGGGGGCTCACCCTCCGCACCCCTGCTGAGACTGACTGCCCAGCACTCCCCAAATAGCTGGTCATCTAAGGCCCCTGGGTCGTTCACACACATCCCTCTGCCAGAAGAGCCTCTGTCCCTGGAGAACTCCCATCCCTCTTCCAGCAGCTGGCCGCCCGTCCCCACCAGCAACTCCTGACCTCCAGCGTGCAGCCTGTTGCTCACGCCACTGCCTGTGCCACGTTCCTCCCGGTGTGAGCCAGTTCGGTTTTCCCATCTTTGGGTGAGGTCCTTAGGTATAAGCTCCTGTGTGCCGAGATGAGGCAGTCAGCCCTCAGGGTTGTCCTCACTGGTGCCTTTAGGGCCCTGGCGCTCCCAGAGTGGGCTCTACTCCCTCTGGGTCTGAGTTGTGCTCTCTTTTTCAAGGACTCCTAGTGCATTTTTCTGACCATTCTGCACACCTGTTCTCTGTAAGCTGCAGCACAGATCCAAGCTCATGTCCTGAGAGGGTGAGGCAAAAGGGGCCCATGGTGCAAAATTTAAGGAGGCACTCTCTCTCAGGGGCATGCAAGTACAGGGGCATGCAAGTACAGGGGCAGCTCCTGAGAGGGAGATCCTCCTTAAACTTTGCACACTGGGCACCTGGCCTGGCTGGCCTCACCTGGTCCCAACCCTGGGTGCTGAAGTTGAACATATGTGGTGTAGGATCCCAGCACTGGGTGCCAATCCAGGTGACTCTGGGAAAGTTTCCTTTCCTCTCTGAACCTCACTTTGCCTCATCCTGGGGGATGAGGATAAAACTGAATGATGTGTATAAACTACTCAGCATACCACCTGGCACATGTTAAATGCCTGGTAGACATCTGTGGCTATTACTGGGTGAATACACAAACATCATACACAAACCCATCCCACATGAGTCCCAGACTGACAGGTCCAGTCTCGGGGTCAGCAGCGTCCCAGTTTGCCCCTTTCTTGCCCGTACGTGATGTTAACCATGCGGACTTTCCCAGTGACGTCAGGGCCTCCCGCATTCTCAAGAGAATATGTTTTGTGTCTCTGCTGCAGGAATTGCTTACTTAGGAGGTGTGTGCAGTGCTAAGAGGAAGTGTGTGCTTGCCGAAGACAATGGTCTCAACTTGGCCTTTACCATCGCTCATGAGCTGGGCCACAAGTAAGTATCAGACTCTGTCGTTCTGCTTCTTTAAATTCCTTTTTGAATACACATTTTTTTGCTTGAATTCTGTGAATTCTAAAACAATGCTGCTCTATGCCTTTGCTGCCAGCACAAGGAAGGACCCGGGCCAGTGAGCCAGCGTCACAGCCTTTCAGGGAACTGGCGAGATGACCGGACAGCCTGGCTTGGAGAGCAGAAATGTTAATTTCATGTTCATGTCTGCTCTTAAAGCCAACACAGTAAAGGGAAGAGGCTTTTCTCCAAGTGTCTTATTTAGTTGTGTTTCCTTTCCCGGATCAGCAGGATCTCTGATCCACTCTAAGTTTATCATTCCAATAATGGGACTTATCTTTATACTGTTGATTTTCTCTTTTCAGCCAGTTCCAAACAAAGTCCAACTTCCTGAATGTAGAAGTCAGTGTCTTAGTTTCACACAGTGAAGAGCTACGTAGCCTTTGCACTTGGAAATTCTTCCCTTTAGGATGAAATAATCATAGAACCTTAGAGCCCACAGATGCCTCAGGGACAATCTGTGGCAATCTCTTCATTTTTTTCAGATGAGGAAACCGAGGGTCAGAGAGGTTGAGTGGTCAGCCCAAGGTTGTGGTCACCCGTAGGAAGCCTCGGGCGACAGAAGGCCAGCTGGCTCTGAAACCATGGGCTGAGGGCTTGCTCTTTATCCTGGAGTACGTGTGTGTTTTATGTTTCTCTGAAGGAAAAATGGAGATGTGACTGCTTAAGAACTTTAAAAAAACATTCAATTGAGGAGGCCAGAGCATGCAAAACAGTGGGAAAATTTATATTGAATTGAATAGAACGTAATTAAATGGAAATCTCATTCTGGGGGGGAAATTACTGTAAAAAGTTTTCTAATGATGAAGTGCTAGGCAGTAAGATGTCTGGGACCTTATCTGTTAACTCGAGCTTTTGCAAGTGTAAAGACAATGTATAGGAAGTATAAAAGCAGTTGTTTTCCTCTAGTATTTTCCATATCTGTGGCTTTACTTTTGTTTATCTGGTCCCATTTTAATTTTTTCCACTCCTTGAGATGGGTTTGGTATTTGGCTTTTCTGTACCCATGAGATATCATGATGTAGGTACAGAGAGTAGGAATAATGTTATGTTTATTTCCTGGGATTAAGGAGGAAATCACATGTTATTGATCCAGGGCTTGGTGAAGCAAAACGAGCAATTGTCGTTAAGCACACAGTCATTTCATCTTGATACTATTTTTGAAATATTGGTGACAATGCTTTGCTAATACTATTTTAAAAATTAAGTGCAATCAAATTTGTCTTAACACCTCTGAGTTGTTAAGAACTTGTACCCAAGAAGGATTTGCTGGGGGAAAAAAAGCATCAATCAAAATGGATTTCGCAAATGTCTTCCCACCCTCAAAGGACCAATCAGCCCCTCATAGTACCTAGGAAGCAACTGCCTAATGGTTGTAAGGATGCAGAGCTGTCGTAGTGTTCACCAACACGCAGGTGGTCATGGACCTTTGAATAGTCAATTTAAATAAGATGATTTGAGCTACTGTTAACATCAACTGCAATATCCCATGGCAGCATCCAAGAGCATGGCATGTGCCAGAGTGCTGTTTGCACATGCATGTGTACACACATGTGCTGCATGGAAGTTTTTTTCTCTGCAGACGTTAAGAACACAGAGGGCCATTTTCTCCCTGAAGACCTGTTTGATTGTGCTGCGTCAAACACTAGCTTCTTAGCACAGGAGGTCTGCAAAGATGAATGGTTAGATTCAGTCATACCTTAGTACCCTTTAGCTACAGTCTGTTTAGAATTTCTTTGGGGGACTCTTTATAGCTTGCTATTGAACTCTAATTACCTACAAAAACAAACACCTTATTGTTAATCAAAGCCAATAAATCCTGCTAGCATTTGGCCCTTCCCCTTGTTGGGTGATTATGGTTTTCCCAGGGAAGTCTGTTGTCTCTGATTATTTGCAAGGGTTGGGAAGTGGATTACTCAAGGATGAAGCTATAGGACCCCCTGGTCACTGGGATCAGAGCAGGGGCCAGTCTGTATGGGCTGCTTGAAAAGACTAAGACCAGCCTACACTCGGAGCAAAGCAACTGGCCAAACTGTTCATGGATACTGAACTGGAAAGCCCTTCCATATTTTGGAATAGAGGAGAGCAGTTTACCTCCACGTTCTTTAGCATATGTTAAGAAAGTCCCCAAGTGGCTCACTTACCAGCCCCTTACCACTGAAAACTGATAAAGTGAAACATCCCTCTGAAGGATGGGTATGTGCATGCGTGAGCAGCTACCCTTAGATTTGAATGTCAGGAGGAAAATTCCCTTCCTGTATGAGTGCGATCCCATTTATCAAACAATGGGTTGCATAAATTAACATGATTTTGTTTCTGTTCTGGCTGTCAGAAAACACAAAGCTAAATTTAGGGCTCATTTTCAGCAATTAACTCCTCTGCATCCTGGAATTGTGCTTCCCTCCCTCTTCTCTTCCTAGTGTCTCTTTATATGCATAGTTCTGTTTTAAATAGTTCAAACGTAATTTATTGGTTTTTTAAATTTCAAAATATTAAGGGGGTACAAATGTTTTTGGTTACATGGATCGCTTTTGTAATGCTTGAGTCCTGGCTATAGGTGTGCCCATCACCCAAATCATGTTCATTGTACCCATGAGGTAGGTTTTTGCCCCTCCTCTCTTCCCCCCGCCGCCCTGTTGATTTCCACTGAGTTTTACTTCCCACTGTGCACGTGTGTGCTCATCGGTTAGTTCCAGTTTAATAGCGAGTATATGTGCTATTTGTTTTTGTTTTTCTATTCTTGAGACACTTAGGAGAATGGTCTCCAGTTCCATCCAGATTGTTGCAAAATGTATTACTAATACTTTTTCTTTTTTATGGCTGAGTAGTACTCCATGCTATACATATACCACAGTTTATTAATCCACTCATGAATTGAGGGTGGATTCCACATCTTTGCAATTGTGAATTGTGCTGCTATAAACATTCGATACAGGTGTCTTTTTAATGAAAAGTCTTCTTTTCCTTTGGGTAAACACCCAACAGTGGGATTGCTAGATCAAACGGTAGGTCTACTTTTAGTTCCTTGAGGAATTTCCATACTGTTTTTCACAGGGGTTGTATTAATTTGCAGTCCCACCAACAGTGAATAAGTGTTCCTTTCTCCCTGCACCCACACCAGCATCTATTGTTTCTGGCCTTTTTAATAAAAGCCATTCTGACTGGGGTAAGGTGATATCTCATTGTGGTTTTAATTTGCGTTTCCCTGATGATTAATGATGTTGAACATTTTTTCATATGTTTATTGGCCATTTGTCTTTCTTCTTTTGAGAAGCTTCTGTTCATGTCTTTGCCCACTCTTTAGTGGAATTGTCTGTTCATTTCTTGCTCATTTGTTTGAGTTCTTTGTAAATTCTGTGTATTAGCCCTTTATCGGATATATAGCTTGTGAATATTTTCTACCATTCTGTAGGTTGTCTATTTGCTCTGTTGATTGTTTCCTTAGCTGTGCAGAAGCTTTTTAGTTTAATCAAGTCCCATGTATTAATTTTCATTGTTGCCATGATTGCCATTGGGATCTTAGTCATAAATTCTTTGCCTAAGTCAATATCTAGAAGATTTCTTCCTACATTTTCCTTTAGAAGTCTTACGGTTTTATACCTTAGATTTAAATCTTTTATCCATCTTAAATTAATTTTTGTGAGAAGTAGGGGTCCTGTTTCATTCTTCTACAAGTAGTTATCTAGTATTCCCAGCACCATTTCTGGAACAGGGCTTCTTTTCCCCAGTGTACATTATTGTTTGCTTTGTCGAAGATCAGTTGGTTGTAGGTAGATGGTTTTGTATCTGGGTTCTCTGTTCTGTTCCATTGGTCTATGTCTCTATTTTTATACCAATAGTATGCTGTTTTGGTTACTATAGCCTTGTAGTATAGTCAAACACAATAATTTATTTGGTATTGTAAACTGGCTGCAATCCAGTTTGCAATCAAATATGTCATACACTATAAATTAAATTAAAAATTCTTGGCATGGTAATATCAATAATGCTGCTTTGGCCATGAATTAATAATGTGCTGATGATAGTTCAGTCAAATCAGATCTCTCATTTATTGAACACCTGCTATGTTCAGGGTACTGTGTTAGATGCTGTACATTCGTTGTGCTATTGAATCTGTCCTATGAGGTAGGTATTTAGTTTTTACTTTGTAGGTTAGAAAACTAGTATTGCTTTAAAAAACTTACAGCAATGTACAGAAACTTACAGCATGTTTCTATTTAACATGATTTGGGATCACTTACATGATAATACATGCACACAATAGGTCCATTAATGTAACAATCCAAATTACCAGAGATAAATAATAAAAAAGAGAGTTTTTCATATAATCAAAACGCAACACACCTTGAGTTAAGGGAAGTAAATGTCACAGTGTAGCTACTGCAAGCTGGCCGAAGAGAGTGACCGTGTCATTGGGAAGGATTTCCCTAGGAAGCTTGAGTACCATAGATGAGATTGGCAGTGTTCTGATGCTTTGCCCTGGAGTAGGCTGGGAGAGACTCCCAGCCCTGCTGTACACAGGAGCTGGAGGGTTTGCAAACTGCAGTGTGGGTGGGGGGCAGAACCTGGGAGTGCTGCTCTGTGTTGCTGCTGGGAGGATGGGTTGGCTCTGAGCAGCAGCTTTGCTGACAACAGCCTCGGGGTGTTTAAATGAGCATCCGTGCCCTTGGTTGCCTTCTCACCCATGAAGGACTCTTCTGGTAGACAGCTGCATGTTTCTGTTTAGTGCTCCTAGTGCATGGAATGGGTGGCAGTGTGAGTTTGAGGAGGGTAGCCGTCTCCCTGCCCTGCGGTGATAGCCTGCCGTGAGATGGGTGTGTTTTAGTCTGTGTCTCCTTTCGCCTTCTTTTGTCCTGCAGTGACCGATAGAAAGCAGCAGCTCCTGAGCACGAGAAGAGGGCTGTGATGGTCCTCTTTCACTCCAGAGGGCTGTTGCTGCCAACTGGTGTCTGTTAGGCTGGAATTGGTGCATGGAGGGCAGTGCCCTGAGAGAAACAGGCCTGCCGGCCACCACTGCCCAGGTTGTTTCCCTCCAGAGACCAGGGCAGGGTGCTTATGGTGGAAGTCAGCATCCAAGATGCGCATCAGTATTTGGTTTTAAAGAGAAGGAGGGAAAGCTGGAAGCAGGTTTGGTTGTCTCAGACACACCGTGCTTTCAAGGCTCAGCCCTGACGGGTCCTGGGAGAAACTGTCTCCTGGAGGGGGGCCGAAGCTTAGGTCTGAGCTGACTGCCCGTGAGGAAAAGCAAAAGCAAAATCCCAGATCAAGGAGGGAGTTGGCAGTGACTTTAGTATTGCATTAAAATGCCAGGGTGTAATACATCTATTAGAATTTTAGAGTTTATCGTTGGCTGTGATTTGGAAATTCTTATGTAAAAGAGAAAGTATATGGCTCTGTGAAAGTTGGTGGGAATACCCTTTCTTCTGAAGGAAGTGGGGTATAAGATGGCACAGTTAGGGGAGTCATGTGGCTGGTAGGAGCTCTCCCTAGCACAGTTGGAGGCCAGGAGGGCAGAGAACCAAGTCTCCACTGGACATCTGGGCACAGGGAAGCCTAGAACCCCGTGCATGCAGCGTGCTCCTCAGGTAAGGCAGCAAGTTCCTGGTTAATGTCTAAAGACAGGGCTTTCTAGGTGTGGTGACAGGAGACAAGAGGGAGTCCCCTTGGTGTATAATCTGCCACTGACTCAGGAAAAAAGGACTTACCTTTGTATGGAGAAACAAAAGGATTTCCCTTTGCAAATAATAAATCTCTGCCTCTGTTGAGTTTAGGCGGCTCTGTTACATAAGCCTGAGCCAGATCAGGGACACAGAAATGCCTGCCTGGAGAGCCGGTCTAAACCACATGAGCTCCCCAGCCCGGGGGACCTGTGGCAGGTCCTCCAGCGGGCATAGTGCCATGCCTGGGGTCAACATCTTGCAGCCTGTACTCAGGCTGGAGGTTCTCCTGACTCCTCCTGGGTTTCTACCTGGCATCCCTAAGCCCTTTCTTAAGTCAAAGAACTCTTCCCACTCCGGAGTTGACCTCTTCTCTGGTTGGCAGGCCCAGCCTGTGGACCCCAAAACACTGCCTTGATAGAAGTTGGGGAACTCGGCTTGGAAGACATCTAACCATGCCACACGAGAGGGCCTAGGGCACTTAGAAAGCCAAGGGCCAAGCCCCGCCCTAGATCAATTGACCCACTTGCTCTGGGGGAGGAGGCTCGGGAAGGCTCTCCAGGAGATTCCCGTGCATCCCGGTGAAGAAGCGCAGCAGATGCAACATTGTAGGATCTCGTTGTCTTTCTGGTGTCTTCCACCTTCTTGCTCCCCTCTTTTGCCCCCACATCCCAGGCTTCCAGGCCTCCCTGTGTCCAGCCCCTGCCATGCTGAAGATCCTCCCACCTCTCTCTCCATCACCCCGAATGGTGGATCCTGCTCCACCTCTCTCTCCATCACCCCGAATCCTGTGCACTGTGCCATTTTCAAACGCACGTTCAAAGCCTGGCAATGCTGAAAGTCACCACCATAGACAGGCTAGGTCCTGTCATCTGTCATCTGACACCTCCCCAGAGACCTTCTGAGGGTGCGACACAAAGTGACTTGCAGCAGAGTAGTGGGAAGAATGGGGCGGGCAGAAGCCTGGAAATGGAGGGGCTGGAAGCAGAGGTGGAGGGACGGCTGGGGCCCTCGGGAGTTCGCCTGCATGGTGGAGGCTCAAGGTACCAAGTACCCACAGGTGCCAGGCAGAGACACGCAGAGCTATAGTTTTCAGGTACGGATGTGGGGATGAGGAGCTGTGTTTGGCCATCTGGTAGTCACGTACGCGCCTGCAGACTCACAAAACAACCTATCTCGACATGGTCACAGCAGTGTGTGTGCACATCTGGGTTCTCAGACCTGCATAGACAGCCCTGGCCCCCAGAGCTGTTCCCTCTGCCCCTGTTTTGGAAGCGCCGTCCTGACAGATTTACCCAGGAGGAATATGGAGACATGAGCAGAGCCAGGGACCTGGTTGCCCTCTCAGTCTTGCGAGAACAGCAGGCGGGTGGGACGCTACCACGTGCCCTGAATGTAACAACGGGACCCACAGCCCTGGGCAGGTCATGTGTGAAGTTAGATATCCTCTGATAAAGACACCCATCAAAATCGGATCCAGCCAGATGTGACACTGTGCAAAGGTGAGTTCAGTGCAGTTCATGTTGGGAAGGATGTCATGTTGACTGAGGACATGTTTACCTGGTCTGTAGCTCAGGGCACGAAGGAATCTGATCCCTGAGCAGTGTGGCCCATGGGCAGTGGGTGGACACGTGTCTGGGGAGTGGTGGGGAGCAGGTGAGGAGAGAGCCATGCTGGGGGAAATGTTCTCGTAGCTAGAGTTGACACAGTTCAAACAAAAAGGAATCGTCTCAATCCCAGAACAGGAAGGAAAGCAAGCCATTATCCAGATGTGTGAAACGTGGACATGCCTGGTCTGTGATTTGTATTAAGAAGGAGCTGGTCGGCGTGGTGCCAGAGGGATGCAGAGTGGACACAGGACAGAGCTGGGCAGGCGGCAGCCCACCAGCAGACAGCTGTGGGGGCCGCTGTTGCCCCGAGTGTCTGGCCTGGGTGCTCCTCCCATAGGCACAGTGCAGAGGCAGACGGGCTGGCCTTAGGAGGACGGTACCGTGGAGAGAGAATTTCTGGGAATGTCGTAACTATTTAGAAATCTGGGGGTGGGGCAGGGAACGTGCTTTTGTTCTGGTTGGAGTTAGGGCAGTTGTATTCACAGAGGGGTTGGCCTTCCTTGAGGACCAGAAAAGGGGGTACCTGTTCCTGGGAAAGGGTCAGACTCTAGAGAGGGTTCCAGACAGGTTCCTCCCTGGCTCCCTGGGCTTCATCCTCAGTTTCCACTCAGCTCCCAGGCCCCCGGCAGACTTCCTGTCCCCACGGCAGGGTAATTGGTGGCACTAGCGGCGTTTAAGGGCTCTCAGGTTTCCCTGGGGGGGAGGGGGTTGGAGTGATTCCTGAGTGATTTCCGCTCGCCTGGCTCCCGCATCAAAGTCAGCGTGAGCGTCTGCTGGGCGCGGCTATTTGCCCCAAATTCCAGCTTTGTACAAAACATGCAGGCCTCGTTTCTTTTCATTTATGTGTTTAGCTATCTTTTGCATTTTGCTGCTGAGAGCTGCAGGGTTTTTCATGTTAATGGACGAACCGTGAACCTCCCGGCACCTTGGCTGAAAGACTATGACTTTGGAGAATCCGCAGGGCGCGGGCGCTTTGCACAGCCTCTCCCAACCCCCTCCACGTTGCCTGCTTTTCTGCTTTCTCCCACATGAATAAAAGGAGAATTTCCTGTGGCCCTTCCTCGACAGCGGGGGACTTTGAATTGGAGGCGCTGCGGCAGCGGTGACCGGAGCGGCAAGGGTCGTCTGTGACCGTTAGCACTGTTCCAGTGACAGCGATGTCTCATTATCCGGCGTCCCCGGGAGCTGCAGCGAAATGACAGTGCTCTCCCTTGCAGTCGTATCACGGACGTGGGGCCACGTGTGAGGAGAAAACGCTTTTTCCAGCCGTCTGCAAAACCCAGAGCCTCTGTCCTTACCAGGACCTCAGCCACGGCCTTCCCAAGTCTAACTAGGGCAGGCCTGACACCGGCTCAGAGAGAGCAACACAAACAAGTGGAAAGCCATTAAAAGCTTGTCAGCATGCCGGCAGATATGGTCCCACCTGTATTCTGAGCAGCGTGTCCCAGGAGCTATTGGCTTGACGTGATCGCCAAGATGAAACACCCAGCTGTGGCGGGGCTTCCTCTGCCCCCGGAATTTCATTTCTCTAATAAGGAAGGTTATAAAAGCCGTGTGGTGTTTGTCTCTACCCAAGGAATTCTTTGTGTTCGGTTATCGGGTGCATTGCCTTGCCTGAAATGATGTCGTCCAAGATGGTGTTCAGCGAGACAGGAAGAAAAGTTGAGTTTGGCTCAAGAATCAGTTCCTGAGATCCCCTCAGAACTTCCTTATGTTACAGACTCTTCCAGGGATCAGATGAGATCCAGTTTTCTTGTTCTATTGCCAGAGTTTCTGGCAGCGTCCGCTAAGTGGCTTTTCTCATGGTTCTTAGAGCTGGGAGGGACATCCAGAGTCATCTTAGTGTCATTTTGCAGATTTCGAGTCACCTCCCATCCCACCACTCTGAGTGGCCAGTGGAGACTCAGACCGGAGCGTCAGGCAGCAGCACGGCACCCTTTCCACATGGGAGCAGAGCCCGGGCTGTGGACGAGGAGTCCCCCTCACCTGGCTCTCCTGGTAGCTGGACTCACCTTTGCTGAGAAAGCCACCTTCGGCCCACATGGCCGGGGTTTCCTAAGTACCGCGGGGGTGTCGCGGGAGTGTGGTCTGATGCAGATTTCTTTACCGAGGCAGCGTCCCCAGTCTCCCAGGAGTTTGGTTTCATGCCTTAAATTCTTGTCCATCCACTGCCCACTGCTGATGCACAATTTGAAACCAAGTACCTGGGGACACCTGCAGGTTCTCTGAGACCCTGGAGACCTTGCCACCAGTCCGGACAATGGCACATTCTGGGAAAGGGCCCTCCTCATCCTTGTTTACTTGAGGACACAGAAGACAAACTCTCACCTTGCATGCAGGTGGTGGTCTTGCCAGGTGGCAGTGGCAGAAAGGGCCAGCAGAAGGGGTCTGCTGTGGCCTCTGTGGCCAGCAGAAGCCACAGAGGCATGCACTTTGTCCTAACCTCAGAGCAGAACACAGTGCAGCAGTTGCCAGGGGCTGGTGTGAGGATCTGGGAATGCCCTCTCTTGGAAAAAATGTATTAATAAACAAGTAGATGGACAGAGAATGAAGGAGGTTATCGTTTCCTTAGCATGTCACTGGACACATGGGAAAGAGGTCATCTCGTTAAGCACAGCCATGCTTCTGTGAGAACGGCCTCATGTCCTGTGAGCCGCAGTGACTCACCAGCTCACTTATGATTGCCATCAGGAGCCAGAAGAGGATGACAGAAACCAGGCTGGTCAGTTTCAAACTGAGCTGGGGAAAGTCTTAGGGCCACCAAGGTCCCTGGTGCTGCTGCTGCTGAGAGGCGAGGCAGGCAGCTGCTAGGAGGAACTGGCCCTGCAATGCTAGGACATGTCACCTCAGGAGCCTGCACCTGTGCCCGTACCTTGGCCACGGCTTCCCCAGCTCACATCCGGGTGGATTGTTAAAGAGGAGGGCAGAGCAGAGACACAGCAGTGGTCTTTAGAAGTCACTTGGTAACAGTATTCCCACACTGAGGATGTGGCAGACCCAGCGGGACCCCTGCCATGGGCAGCTTCAGACACTCTGAGGATCAAATGACGAGACCCCTGCTTCTCACCCAAAGTTGCACGTAGGTTGGTTTCTGTTCAGAGGAGCCTTTAGCGACATTATTCCTTCCAGACAGGAGCATGTGCTGCTTCAGTAAATAACATCTAATGAGCCTACAGTGGGCCATGTTGGTGGCTTTGCAGTGGGGGAGCACCTGGACTAATTAAGGGCCTGATCATCTGTGTGGCACCTGCTCTGTGATCACTCAGGGGTGTCAGAAACCGCATCCAGCAGCAGAAAGAGGGATGCTATAAAGAGAAGGGCAGTGAACTTTCTGCCAACTACCTGCTCCACATAGATCTTGGCTTATTCAGCAGAGCAAGCTCCCAAATTGCCCCTCCTATCCACATATCGCTCCCCAGCTGAACTCTCTTTTCTCACTTAACAGTTATCACATAAAACTCTCATATCCCATGCCCAGCTCAGAATCTGGCAAAGAAGAGTGAGGACACCCATGTTTGTACTGCACAGAGTGGAGAAACACCCTCAAACTTCTCTGGAGCCTTGCTCTGCAGTGGGGTCTGAGACCAGCAGCCTCGGGTCACCTGGGAGCCTGCGGAAAGGCAGGAACTCAGGCCCACCATGGCGACCGTGTGCGTGTGATGGTTTGAAACAGGTGGTTAAAGCACATGGGAGAGGTGGCCCTTTCTGTCGACCTCCCCTCGCTGCTGTGCTCACTCCTTGCTCTACGTGCGTGGCAGCTGTGGGTACGTGTAACTTGGTGGAGTTAAAGGGAAAAACTTTTTTTTAAAAAAAAACTCTTTTCTATGGGGGTTGGGAGGGGTGGGGTAGGATCGCTTTCTTGCCCTGGCTTTGGAGTCTCTTCTCTGTTCCCTGATCCTCGCCCATGCTTTATTTACCGGCCATAAGATGCCAGCAGGCTCCGAGAGGTTTTCAGCGGGCTTCCGAATTTGAGGCTAGGTTTTCCTGTTCAGCTTCCTCTAGAGCCTGGTGTTGACAAGCTTGTTCGGGAACATACTGGTCATCCGGAATTTGGGTTTCCCATGAAATGGGGGTTTTCTATGTAGAAGTTGGAAGGAAACAGTAGGACCGTCTGAAGCACTCAACAAAGATGTCAAACACTCCCTAAAATTCCCCGAAGGTAGTGGTCTTTGCCATGCCAAAAAGACTATAGCCTGAGGCTGTGAAATGCCAGTGTTGCTATCTTGCCCCTTTCTGTTCCCCCATTCAGTTTTTATTTATGGTTTGGAGGCAGAAGCTGGGATGTGAGCAATGGTGCTTTTCCTAGAGGGTGGCTTTTTCCCATCCTTGCTGCCAGTGACCCACGTGTGAAGAGTCAGCCCTGTGGCTGTCCCGTTGGGGAAGTTATAGGTTGGTAAGTCAGCCTCTTGGATTGTCTTTTGGATCAGACATGAAAGGCATCATTTTTTCCTTCCACATTTGGCATATTATTAATATTACCAATGGTCTAGAAGACCCATGCAGCCCCCATATTCTGGGTGGAAAATTCTGGAATCTAGGGGTTTTGAGTGAGCCCTGAACTCCAGGACCCTGGGCACTTCTTGCTGCAACATGAATTGAATCATGTGTCCAGAAAAGCTGGTCCGCCTGTGGGGATTGAGCCTGGTGACTGCCTGGCATTAGTCTTCAGTGGTCTTTGTTGTGCTTGTAGCAACTCCTACAAAGTGACTGTGAAATTCAATTCTGTGTGAGAAGCAACTCAGGAAAGAAAGTGAAGCGGGTTGATGACCAAAGTGGAAAGAAAGTTAAAGAACCTCCCAAAGTGATCACATTTTCAACCTTGGGGATTTGCCAAGGGTTGTAAAGATATCCCATTTGAACATACAGGGCACCCTGGCAGACACTGCCTTCTGTGATTTCATCCCTGGGCATGCCCATCATGTCCTTGCCAGCCCAGCCAGTCTCCCCTGGTTTTCATACACCCCAAGGATGTGCAATTTACCTGTTGGGGCTGAGGTCTTGGGTAACAGAGGAGGTGATGAGAGGTTAACCAGTTGCTTCACATCATTCCAGCTCTCTTGGCCCAAACTGAAAGAACTTCTCTGCAAATGGGAGTGCCAGGCCGTGTTGACAACTGTGGAGGAGCAATGCAGGAAAGGCAGGGAGTGCTCAGGACTGAAAACAGGCAAATGCCATCTTGCAAAAGGGAAGTGAAACATACATTCCAGCTTATGTTAATGTTGTTTGTAGGCAAGATTCCAGAGTGGCTCATCAGACATAATTTTTGAGCTCTCAAAAATAAAAGGGGCTGTCCTAGAAGTCAGCCAAGGATTGTGCAGAGACAGGGAATGTAAATTTTACCCGGTTTTTCCGCAAAACTCTTATCACTGCTGGTGGGAAATATGGAGAACTGTGAGTTGGATACGGTTAAAGGAATTTGTAAGCTTTGGATAGCTGTACCCAGTAGATGCTTATTAGTAGAGAGAAGTCTACCTGGGAGAGATGCTGCCTGCCTGCCACAGGGCTCACTGGAATCACTGCTTGATTGCACATTTTAGTCATGACCTGGCTGTGGAGATGGGTAGCATCCTTATCAGATGCTGAGATGGCACAAAGATGGGAAGGAGAAAGTTGTGCAAAAATTCAGAGTACATGAAGTTCTTGACCACTTGGAAAAGTGGCCACGTGCAGCAGTGCATGATTGCATTCCATGTCTCCCCAGTGCTATAACAGTAGTAGCATTTGCGTGTTATAGCAAGGAAAATGAGGCCCAGGGACACCCCATGGGTAAGTGTCAAAGCCAGGCTTCAGGCCTTTGTCAATGTTGAAGTCCACGTGCTCACCATATGACTTATACAGCTATCCAGATGGCATTTAATGTGGGTTTAGTCTCAGGTCAACTAGATGTAACATACAAGATGGTAGAAACATAGCTTAATGGCGATGTGTTTAGACTGCAATCACTGCCAGCAAAACATGTCTGTCTCGACTTCCCTATTGTATGCCCCTTCAGACATTGCTATTAATAATTGATCCCAGAACCTTTTCCACTGAGCCCCAGCTCGTAAGCCTTCCTAACTCTGTGGGCAGCCACTGCCAATAGACTAGAGTTGGCACAAAAGATGAAACTGATTTACCATTCTGTATGTGAGGGGTTATGGTTAGCTGTATGCTCGCTATGTAGGTTCTTAGGCTGTATTAATCCCAGCCTCATCTCCAGAAATGAAGAAGGCAGTGGAGTTCCTCTGTGCCCTTCTGAGGTTAAGTGGCACAAGGAAGTCTGTTTTAAGAAGGACTTAAGGAGCAAGGAGATATCCATATGCAAGAGAAGGGGATGACGAAGGAAACAGCTTGGAGAACTGGGTATCTTTGTGCTGATGAGGTGTGCAGGAGACATGAGCATTCGGGGACTCATTGGAATCTGCCAGGGCACAGGGATCTCTGCACAGCCCCAGATGGCAGAGCTGAGCCAACATGCTTGAGTTTCAGGGAAAGAGGTTTTTACTCAGTGGAATAAAGAAAGTTCTTAACATTAGAGCTCTTCAGAAACGTGAGAGGCGATGTTGATTTCCTTGCCCTGGGTGTTTGCACAGTGCTGGTCCCCTCTAGCTTGAGGGTCGAAACAGAGAATCTTGGAATTTGAAAAGGTTTGAACTGATCTCTGATCTCACTTTAGACCCTCAGGATGTTGTTTCTGTGCCCCGTGGACAACACAGAGGACAAAAGAGAGCAGGATTTGAGCAGTGCACACTGTGGGCTCACAGGCACTGAAGCAAAGCTTATGGCATGTATATGCTCAGTTGAACTCACAGGTTTACTATGCGAGCTTCTTTTCAGAGTTGTACATCTGTTGATAGATTCAGTTCTCCCAGCCGTCCCATGGAGTAAGTACTGTCATTCTCCCCATTCTACAGGTAAGGAAACTGAGGCAAAGGGAAGTTAAGAAGCTTGTGATGGGCCCAGAGCTTATAGCTGGTGGATTCAGGATTCAAACCAGGCAGTCAGACCTCAGCACCCACACCACTAACCCCGGGTCCATGGCTTCTGGCACAGGCTTTAGAGCTTTCAGGTTGTTTTCAAGGGCATTGTCCTTGTCAGGCGTCCCCAGGGAGGAGGCGAGTGGGTTCGGCCCATGACGATAGGAATGAGCACTGAGGAGAATGTCTGAATTTGGGGACAGAGGAGCAGGTGTCAGCCTGAGACAATAGAGGAGTTAAAAATGACAAGAGCCGTGGAACTAGGAGGCAGGGAGGCAGGGGGCCCGGGACACAGTGGGACAGGGCCCATCATACCTGCTGGATATAGGTCCCAGGGCTATGGTCGGGCCCTCCAGCAAGACTTCAAGAAGTGAGCGGCTGAGACAGGGGCATTGGGAGGTCTGACCTGGTGATGGTCACAGCAGTGTGATGGACAGATGGAAGGTGGGTGCCAGACCACAGGCACGAGCAGAGCTCCCAGGCCAGTGGCAATGATCATGGGGCACACAGGAAAGGCTGGGCCCACTCTGTACACTAGCACCCCAGAGCTCCTGCCCAAATGTGTAGCCAGAGTCTGCAGCTTTAATTCAGGTCCCCAAAGAAAAATCCTGAAGACGAAAGCTTTGTCACAGGTTGAACAAGTCACTTAACCCCTATGTGCCCCAGTTTCCGAATCTGTATAATGGAGCTTCTGACAGTTCCTCCCTCAGAACGGCATTAGGAGGATTTAAGGAGAAGATGCTCACTTCCAGTGCTGGAACGAGATGGTACAGACTTGCTTTCCCTGCTCCTCTCCTTTAAGTACAGCCAGATATTCTGGAAATTGTTCAACAGACAACAGTAAAAAGACCATGAAAGTTGGAAAAAAGATAGTCTGCTGGCCAAGGACCCCAGGATTTGAGGAATGACAACATGGTGAACTTCTGAGTTTTCTTTTTGTCTCCTGCATATCCTGACCTGGGTGCCGAGAGGCCTGCAACCTGGACCTCTCAACAGTCTTAGACACAAAACCCAATAATGGCCTGCTCTCTCTGCCAAAGGACTGGGAAGGTGAAGCCCAGCAGAGAGCTGGGGAACCCCAAAACCTGCTCCGTAAGCAGGATGCAATGGGCTGGCTAATCTACCTCTGGCAGCTGCAACAGCAGCAGCAAACCACAGGCCAACCCAACATCTGCTCGCCACAACAGCAGCAATGAAACCCTGTATCTCCCTCCCTGACCCCACTGGCATAAGGAGACCCAGACCCAGCAGCTTCTCTCTCCCTGACTCTACAGGAGGTGGCCCAGCAGCACCCAGCAACACAGGGAAGTGCCTTCCGCCCCTGCGGATGTCACCAACAGGGACTGAAGAGGAGCCCGAGCAACACCAGAAAAACAAAGCAGACCAGAATAGCATTGCAAAGACTCTAAAAACTAAACTGTCACTAGAATTCAAGCCCACAAAGGTAAGCCAGAACCTACATGCCAAACCTACATGCCAGGGAGACAGCCTGTTAAAATAGTAGATTTAAATAGCATCAAGTGTCTCTTAAAATAATAACCAAGGTATGCAGGATACAGTTGAAAGTAACTTATCATTCAAGTACCAGGAAAGCCACAATTTGATTGAGAAAAGTCAACCAGCTGGCACCAATGACAGATGTCGGAATCATCTGACAACAATTTTAAACCATAAAAATGCTTCCAACAATTAATTACAAGTTTTCTAGAAATGAATAAAAACATAGAAAATCTCAGCAAGGAAATTGAAATTATAAAGAACTAAATCTAAATGGAAATTATAGAACTGAAAAATATAATAACAAAAAACCCCCAATGGATGGACTTAGTAATAGAATGGAGATGACAAAGCATAGACTCAATTACATAAAAATAGATCAATGTGGTTCACTCAATTTGAACAACATAAAAAGCAGACTGGGAAAAAAATGAGCAGAGCCTGAGGAATGTGTGTGAGGTGTAAATTTGTATGAGGAATCCCAGAAGCAGAAGAGAAAGAGTGTGGGACTAGAAAAAATATTTGAAGAAATAAAGGATGAAAAATTCTCAAATTTAGTGAAAGACATAAACCTATTACAGATTCAAAAAGCTGAGTGAATCCCAAATAGTATAAACCTGAAGAAATTCACGCCAAGACACATCTAAACTAAATTTCTTAAAATTAAGGACAAAGAACACAATCTTAAACACAACCAGAGAGAAAACAATGTATTGCATGTAGCAGGAATACCAATTTAAGCAACAATAGATTTCTCATCTGAAGCCATGGAAGCAAGCCAGAAGGAAGTGGGACACAATTTTTTTAAGTATTGAAAGAAAAGAATTCTCAACTTCTAATGCTCTATCCAGCAAAACTTTTAAGAATAAAGAAAAAGACATTCCCAGAAAAAGGAAATCTAATAGAATTTGTTGCTAGCAGGCATAGCCTTAAAGAATGGCTGAAGGAAGCTCTCCAAAGGAAATGATAACATAAAAAGTCTGGGGCCTTTAAAAATGAAAGAACAGCAACAAATTAGTTAAAAATAGAACTACATATAATAGACTATGCTTCATCTCATTATGTTTTTAAATCATATTCAATGGTTGAAACAAAATTTATAACATCATCTCATGTATGTAGAAGGAATACTTAAGGCAATTTTATTTTCAAAGTGGGGAGGGTACAAGGACCTAAATAGAAGTAACATTTCTATACTTCTTTCAAAGTGTTGAAATGTGAGCACCAGTTGGCTGTGATAAGTTATGTATGTATATGGTAATACCAAGAACCACCATCAAGAAAACTATACAGAGTGATATTTTTAAAACATTATAAATAAATCAAAATGGAACTCTAAACAATATTCAAGTAACCCACAGGACAGCAAGAAAAAAGAAAAGAAACAAGCAGAAAACAAATAATAAAACAGCAGACTTAATCCCTAATATGTCAGAAATTACTTTAAATGATTTAAAAAATACTCCAGTTAAAAGACAGACATTGGTAGAATAGATTTAAAAACATGACTCAAGTATATGCTGTCTGAAAGAAACTCACTGCAAACGTAATGACATGGGTAGGTTGCAAGCAAAAAAAAAATGTGGAAAAGGATATCTCATGCAAACATTAAAAGACTCAGAAGTAGCACTATTAATATCAGAAAAGGTAGACTTCAGAGCAAATAAAATTACTAGGGGAAAAGAGGGACATTATATAATGATAAAAAGGTCAACTCACCAAGAAGGTGCAGCAACCTTAAATATGTATGCACCAAAATACGGAGATTCAAAATACATGAACAAAATGTAAGAGGAAAGAAATAGATAAATCCACAGTTATAGCTGAGGATTTCAAAACCTCCCTCTTAGCAGTTGAGGAAAATAGGCAGAAAATCAGTAAGGATGTAGGAGAACTGAACAGCACCGTCAATAGGATCTAGTTGACATTTATAGCACGCTCCATCCAACCACAACAGAATACCTGTTCTTTTCATGCTCCCATTGAACGTTCAGCAAGATAAACCATATGCTGGGTCATAAACCATAACAAGTTTAAGAGAATTAAGGTCACATATGGTATATTCAATAACAGAAAGACAATAGGAAAATCTCCAAACACTTAAAAATTAAATAGCACATTTCTAGTAACCTGCAGATCAAAGAAGAAATTTTAACTGAAGTAAAAATTTCATAGTACTGAATGAAAATACAGCTTATCAAAATTTGTGGGCTGTAGCTAGAACAGTACTGATAGGGAAATTTATAGCACTAAGTGCTTACATTAGAAAAGAGGAAAGATTGCAAATTAATAATCTTAAATTCTTACCTCAAGAAACTAGAAAAAGAAGAGCAAAATAAACCCAAAGCAAGCAATAATAGAGCTAAAAGCAGAAATCAATGAAATTGAAAACAGGAAAAAAAAGAGAAAATTAATGAAACAAAAGGATGCTTCTACAAAAAATCAGTAAAATTGATAAATCTTTAGCAGGATTGACAAAGATAAGAAAAAAGTCACATTGCTGATATCAGGAATGAAATGGGATATCACCAAGATCCTACAGCCATTAAAAGGGTAAGTCACAACATTATGCTCATAAACTAGACGACTTAGAAGAAAGGGAGCAATTCTTTGAAAACTGCAAACAAAACTCAGCCAAGATGAAATAGGTGACATGAATAGACCTACGTCTATTAAAGAAATTGAACTTTTAAAAGCTCCCCAAAAATCTCTAGGCCAAGACGGTTTCACTGGAGAATTTTACCAAACATCCAAAGGATAAAGCCAATTTTATTTAATCTCTTTCAGAAAATAGAAACACTTCCCAATTTATTTTATGAGGGGGCCAATATTATTCTGATACCAAAACTAGACAAAGCACAAAAAAGCACTGATAGATATCTCTCATGAAAATTCCTTAATAAAATTTTAGGAAGTAGAATCCAATAATGTATAAAAAAGAACACAAAATCGTGACCAAGTGAGATTTATTCCAGGTTTGCAAGGCTGGCTCACTATCCAAACATCAATTAATGTAAAATACTGTATCAACAGACTAAATTACACATATTAATGGACACAGAGAAAGCATTCGTCAATACAGCTGACATTTATTCATGATAAAAACACATCCTCATAAAGAGCATTTGCAAAACAACTACAACTAAATGATGAAGGGCTTAATGCTTTCTAAGTTCAGAACAGGCACGAATGCTCTAACCGTTCTCATCAACATAGCACTGGATGTTCTAGTTACAGCAACAGGGTAAGAAAAGGAAGGAAAAGACATGGATTGGAAAAGAAGAGAGAAAACTGTCTCTCTTTGCAAGTGACATGATTTTTATACATAGAAAATCACAAGAAAGTCTACAAAAAAACCACTAATACTAACAAGTGAGTTCAAGAAGGTTGCAGGATATAAGGTCAACACACAAAAATCAATTGTGTCTATATACTAACAGTGCACAAATTGAACACAAAATAAAACATGAAATGCCATTTAAAATACTTAGGTATAAATTTAACAAAACATATAGAGGATCCATATGATGAAAATCACAAAATACTGATTAAAAAAACCAAAATCCTACATATTTAGAGACACATACTGTGTTAATGGATTGAAGACTTAACACAGTAAAGAAGTCAATTCTCCCTAAATTGATCTATAAGTTTCATGCAATTCCTACCAAAATGTCAGCAAGGATTTTTCTTGTAATATATAGACAAGCTTGTTCTAAAATTTATAGAGAAAGGGACAGGGCCTAGAATAGCCAAAACCATTCAAAAAATGAGGAATAAGTGAGACAAATCATTCTCCTCATATTGAGGAGCTCCAATGTACTGCTAGAGGAATAGACACATAGATCAGTGGAACAGAATAGGGAGCCCAGAAACAAATATGCCCAATTGATTTTGACAGGAGTACAAGTAATTCAATGAAAATTATTCAATGAGTAGACTTTTCAATAAATATTGTTGGAGCAATGGGACATCCATAGGCAACTTGCCTTCACACCTTAATCAAAAATTAACTCAAAATGGATTAGGGACTTAAATGTAAAATTTAAAACTATAAAACTTCCAGAAAAAAAGGCATAGGAGAAAATCTTTGGGACCTATGGCTAGACAAGGAGTTCTTAGACATATTATCAATATATGACCTATAATGCAAAAATTGATCAATTTGAAGCTCATCAAAATTAAAAACTTGCTTTGTGAAAGTTACTGTTAATGGTATGAAAAGACAACTTATAGACTGGAGGAAATATTTGCAAATCACATATCTGACAATGGATTTTTACCTCGAATATAAAAAAGAACTCTCAAAATTCAACAGTAAAAAATACAAACAATCCTTAGAAAATGGTTAGGAGACGCCACTGTACTCTAGCCTAGGCAACAGAGCGTGACCCTGTCTCAACAACAACAAAATAAACAGAAAATAGTCAAGAGCAATGAACATGTATTTCTCTAAAGAGGATGTATAGCTGGCCAAAAAGTACATAAAAGATGTTTAATATTAGCCATTAGAAAAATGCAAATTAAATGCACAATGAGGTACTATCATAATGGCCAAAATAAAAAATAGTAACAACGTCAAGTGGTGGCCAGGATACAGAGAAACTGATTGACTCATGCATTCTTGGTGGAAATGTAAAATGGTACAGCCAATCTGAAAAATAATTTGGCAGTTTCTTTTAAAACTACAACTTACTATATGACCCAGCAATTGCGCTGTCTTGTATTTATCTCAGAGAATTGGAACCTTATTTTCACCCAGATACATGCACACGAATATTCACAGCAACTCTATTCATACTAGCTCAAAATGCGAAACTACCAAATGTCCTCCAGTGGGTGAACGGTTAAACTATACTACGTCCAGGTCATGGAATACTACTTAGCAATAAAAAATGAACGAGTTATGTATATACATAGCAAGTTGGATGGACCTCAAGGAAATTATGCTGAATATAAGAAAGCCAGTTTCAAAAGCATCCATAGTACATGATTCTATTTATATAACATTCATGAAATAATTATGGAGATGGAGAGCAAATGAGTGGTTGCCAAGATTTAAAGGATAGGGGAGAGAGTAGGTAAATAAATGATGGTCTTATGGTGATGGTACAGCTAGTCCCTTGATTGTAGTGGTGGCTACGCAAAGCTACATGTATAACAAAATTGCATAGAGCCGTAGACATACACAAAATGGGTGCATGTGTAAGTGGGGAAGTTGATATTCTGATTTTGACATTGTCCTGTCATTAGGCAAGATGTCACCATGGGAGGAGGCTGGGTGAAGAGCGAACAGAACCTACCTGTGAATCTATACAAAGGAAAGAGATAGTGCCTAGAGAGTCTTAAAAAGTCAGATGTCCAGGCCACACCTCACACCAATTAAATCGTGATTTCTACAGGTGAGATTTAGGCATGTACATTTTTTAAAACTCCTTAGATGACTCCAACATGCAGCCTAGTTTGAGACCCTGTACTCATTCATGTGAGAAGTTGTCATGATTGCCCTCCTCCTCCTCATCCTTACAGCAACACTAACAGCCCTTCCTCTGTGCCATAAGCACATTGCACCCATCATCCCATTTCACCAGCAGTAATAATCACTATTCTTAATTCATTGCCATCATTAGGCCTCCATTTCCATTGGGGACCATGTAGCCACCAACTGGGGGTTCTGGAAGTGCAGACAGTGCAGAGCTTCCTCATCTTACACAGTGGCTCTCACGAGTGAGTTTGGCCTCGGAGCCCAGGCATCAGGGCCTGGAAGACACATCCTGGGGCAGGCTGTGGTCTGAGGGTCAGTCCTTTATCTTGTTTGGGCTGCTGGGTTAATGCATTTCGTAATTTCTTGTGCTCTAAAAAGAAAAGCCTCAGCTGCCAAAAATGTTTATATGCCTGTGAAAAGCATGAATCTGTTGGGGCTGGAGGGTGAGGAGGAGGAGGGAAATGTGTGGAGTCTTTCCAAGAAACAAGCAGGGCTGCCCCATTGCGCTCTCCGGGGGCACCATTCACCTAGCCGGAGTGTCACCCCCGAGCTGGAATCAGTGCTGATGAGGTCTGAGGACGGCTGAGAGTGAGCTGGTGGACTGAGAACCAAATGACAAAAGAGGACCAAAGGGTAGAGGTGACCAAGCCACCTAAATTCATCCGGGTTGAGAGTGTCCATCACTCACACCCTGGGACACATCCCCCCACCGGCCCCAACAAGTCAGCTGCTGCTCCGGGCCTCAGTCTCCCTTTATGCAGTAAGGGTTGAAGTGTTGGTTTTATTTTCCTAAAGAATTAGGATTCTCCTGAAGATGCCAAAATGGGGGCAGGGTTGGGGGTATGGTATTTGTATTAATAGGCTCATGAGCCCTCTGCTGCCTTCTGTTTAGTGAAAGCTCGCTGACCTCACACCTGGACTAGAAGGAAAATCCTCTGGCCCTGGGGGATAGCCAGGGGTAAGGACAGAAGGCTATTTCTTTCACAGTTTGTGTTTCGGACCCATTAGTCTCTGCTCTGTCAAGATTGCCAAATTTGGCACCAGTCTTTCCTGAAACAGAAGTTGAAAGCAGACATTTAAATGCCAATATCAAAATTATATTTTTTAAAAAAGGTACAGGCACCAGGACAGCTTAGTCCCCTTGCTTTTTCTGATTCCTGTTTCACTCTGAAAGTAAAATCAAGTCCTGCCGTAGCTGGATTGCAGGAGGTGGGAGAGGAAGGTGAGCTGATGGCCACCGGGCTGGGGTGCTTTAGGCAGAAGATGCTGGAACGTGGGGGCTGCTTTCTGCCTGGGGCAGCACGTTCTGGATACAGGACCAGAACCTGCTGGAACCACTTTTATTGACACCAGGAGGCTTTTTGTCTGGAATACCTTTTCCTTTTACTTCTCAGAGGGAGATTTTGTAGGGAGGGCTTCTTTTCCTGTTTTAATGACCCATTATCAACTACAAAGTTGCCGCTAGTAAAAATATCAATTATCACTTATGCAATACTTTTGGCATTGCTTGAAACCACATTCCATCCTCTTAACACGATAGTTGCTTCGAGCCAAAATTCAGAGTGGGTTTGAGGACAAGTTGTGTACACAATCATTAAGATGGCCCAAAGAATATATTTTTACCCAGTAAATTGAATGCCAGTTAAGCAGTAGTAATTACTGCAAGAAGCTATAATTTATACTGGGGGAAGTAAAGTGTTTTTTCAAAGATAGAAAGTATTGCTTTACAAGAGCCTCAAAAAAAAAAAAAAAAAAAAAAAGGAAAGAAAGAAAGAAAGAAAAGAAAAAGAAAAATACCAGTAACAAACCCCCCAAAGACTAAACTGCATAGAAATTTCAGAACCCTTGGTGTTAGAAAAAAAGTGAGCTTGTATAATACTCAGAATTCTTCAGAGAGAGTCACACAAACTGCTTTTTAGTAATCTAACAGTTGTGTGATTTCTGATCCTGAACTTTGTTTCTTAGAAAACATTTGGGCTTTGGCCGGGCTCGGTGGCTCACACCTGTAATCCTAGCTCTCCGGGAGGCCAAGGCAGGAAGATCACTTGAGCTCAGGAGTTCAAGACCAGCTTGAGCAAGAGCAAGACCCTGTCTCTACTAAAAATTAGCTGGGTGTGGTGGCACATGCCTGTAGTCCCAGTTACTCGGGAGGTTGAGGCAGGAGGATCACTTGAGCCCAGGAATTTGAGGTTGCTGTGAGCTAGGCTGACACCACTGTATTCTTGCCTGGGCAACAGAATGAGACTGTCCCTCAGAAAAAAAAAAAAAAAAAGAAACGTTTGGGCCTTATATTTTGGGTGTGTCTAGAATCTGCCAACACTAATGCCTTCCCTGGTCTCACCCCAAAGTTGAGGATCTGAGCAGAAATAAAAAAACAGTCAGAATTCTGACTTCAGCTAACCAAGAAGTGATTGTCCTAAATATTGTGTTGCCCGGCTAGAATGTTAGTGAGAATTCTTGCCATTGGTTATCCACTTGGACTTCGTCCCTGGACTCTGTGGGCAAAAGGAGAGAAGATTAAAGAGGATACAAGAAAGATCTCAAATGTTTGAACTTTGTCGCATTGTGAAGAGGACGCTCGATCAGTACTTGGCAAGAAGGCAGGCTGGGGTCTGTGCCTGGTAGCTGCGTGAAGGCCGGTCTGGGTGCAGAACAGGAGAGCGCTGTGGTGCCGGTCCTGCCTGTTATTGAAGGACAGCCTGTTTCTAGCGGCGATGCCCTTAGCCCGGGTGGTACACCAGGCTCACTAGGGGCTCCTGTAAGCACAGGCATCTGGCCTCTTCTCCAGAGAGCCTGGTTTGCTTGGTCTGAGGCGGGCCCGAGGTGTTGGGATTTTAAAAGTTTCACAGGTGATTCCATGTGCAGCCGGGGCCGACAGCCAAGGTCGGGCTTACTAGGGTACGAGGTCCTCACCAGTTGTGGTTCTCGGGTGTGCTGTGGGGACCAGCAGCTTCAGCATCAATTGGGAACTTAACAGAAGTGTGAATCCTCATCCCACCTCCCCCCCACCCCCGCCCCTTACACCAACTGAATCAGAAGCCCTGGGGCGGGGCCCAGCGACCTGAGTTTTTCCCAAGCCTTCCAGGTGATTCCAACATGCACTGAAGTTTAAGAACCACGGGGCTACGCTGCAGCAGTGGTTCTCAAACTATGCTCAGAGCAATGGATGTTAGAATCGCCTGGAAGCTCTGAAAAACCCAGAGGCCCAGGCCCTGCCTCATACCAATGAGCTCAGAATGTCTGGTGGTGGGAGCCAGGCAGCAGTGTTTTCTAGGACTCTCCAGGAGGTTCTGCTGTGTAGCCAGTGCTTGGCAGAAATGGAGCCAGGTCCCTCTTGATCTTAAGGTTCTAGAATTTGCCTGTGAGATCTGTCCTATCTCCCTAGTGTTAAGTGTCCTTAGGCCAGAGCCTTCCTCCCTCTGAGGAAGTGTGGCCGCTTGCCTCTGATGCATCACTTAGTCCCAAGAGGGCTGTCGAGGGTTCTGTGCCGAGGGGATGCTGTCGGACACACCTGAATAACAGCACAGAGACCACAGTCCCATGAGGGTAAAACCTCGTAAGAGAAATTCTTAGGTACAGTCTAGCTGTTTTTCTTTTGTCCCGTCCATTGGCTCCATCAATTTATGAACACTTAGCCCCTTCTGTGTGGTGAGTGCTGGGTAGTGGGGTGTTGGGAGTGAGTGCAGGGTGTGAAGAAGAAAGACAAGTCCTGCCTTCGGAGAGACCTTGAGAGGGGGCTGGGTGCTTGGGGGTCCAGGCTGGAGGGGGTCCAGGTGGAGAGGACCTGGTGCCGCAGGGAGGAAGTGACCTGAAAGCTGGGCCTCAAGCAAGAAAGGGCATGGGGGTGGCGGGGGGGACAGGGCGTGAGCAAAGGCACTGGGGCACTAGGATGTGAGTCACATCTCAGGCTTCCCTGACCTGTGGCGTGCATTTCACAGCCCCCATGGGGTGGGAGGGAGGAAGACATGCTCTCACCCCACCCCCACTCCAGCCTCCTGGGCAGGGTGGAAAAGGCAGAGCCCAAATAATTAGGTCATAAAGCCCCGGATGCGTGGTTTTTAAGGAAAGGAAATGGGGAATGGTTATTAGGAGCAGGAAACAGTCTGACCTTAGGGTGTCTGCTGCCTGGAGCATCCTGTGCCCTTGCATGTCCCTGGGGGGTCTTTGAACTTTGGGAGTAGCAGGTTCTCTGGGCAGCAGCCCTTCCTGCAGCTCAGCTAATCCCCTCTTCTGCAGTGGCCTTTGAAGGGGGAAATGCTGGGGGCTGGTTTGCACTGCCCATTAAAACTGGTTTCCACTGCCCCTAGGAGAACTGGTGGTCACCTCTGAGGGGGCCTAGGCAGCTAGTAAGGGGGACAGAGGCTCGGTTTTCATCTTACAGCCTTTTGTATCCTTTGAATTTCTTCCATGTGCTTACTTTAGCTACTCAGTAAATTAACGGGTGCGACAAGCCAGGCTTTCTCCTATTGGCTGAGAAAAATCCTCCTGAGAAATCCATCAGTCGCAGTTGTTTGTCGTGGGAAGCTCCTATAAATCTCAACTTCCAAGGAATCGAAGTTGCTAAGTCTAGGTGGAATTTAAAATAATTGTGTCCAGTTAAGGGATGTCAGCAGTTAAAAAGGGAAACAAAAATACTCACTGTCCTTTGTTTCTTTTGGAGGGAAAAAGGCTGATATAAAACCAATTTATCTAGAGCATTTCTTCTAAGTAATCATTTTTAGAAGATGTTGTTTTGAGAGCTGACTGTGAGGTTTACCAAAATAAACCAAATTTCATCCTGAAGTCCGAGGAGGAACTTTGAATGGCTCCTCCTGAATGTCAAGGGTCTCCAGTGCCCCAGGGCTGGCTCCAGAGGACAGAGGTGTGGTTGCTTCACGCTGGCCCAGGAAAAGCTCCTGGCTGCTTCCCCGGCACCTGTTCTCCCAGAAGTCATGCCCACACCCTCTTGCTAGCAAGTCCCAATGCCCCAGGAGCAGAGGTTGAGCTCCTCTGGGGCCCCCAGCCACCTCTCTAACTCCTAGAAACATTTTCCTGCTGGTTTCAAGCATCACGTGGTAGATGCACGCAGGTCACGGTGTCCTGAGGGCTCCCTGCCAGCCGCCCGACCTCTAAGACAGTCTATCCTGCATGGGTTAGTGGGTGCCAGTCCTCGCTGTCCTGTAGGTGTGGGGGCAGATTTCATCCTCAAACGGCTGGGCCATGCATGGAGGTTCAGAGCATGGGCTGCCCAGGCTCAAATTATGTGTGACCATTTAGCAGCTATTTGACTTTGGGCAAGCTTCTCAACTTCTCTTGACCTCAGCTCCCCCTCTGTGAGGTGGGGATCACAGCAGTGAATCAGAGAGATAATGTTCATAACAGGGAGCCTCTGGCATGCTGAACACAGTTCTCTCTGCTGACAGGTACTCCTGACGCCACAGGCATGAGGACCTCATGGTAGAGCATTTCCTTTCTCTGTGCTCTCAATGTTATTTCTGCTCTCAGAATCCTGTTCAGCATCTGTGTTGTGGGAGCGTCCCACCTTTAATTGCACCTTAGATGCGTGTCCCACGGGCGCACAGGTATTAGCACTATGCCTGGCACATGACAGGCAGTGGAATCCGTGTTGATGGAGGAAAGAGAATGAATGGAAAGGATTGGGGTGTCTGTTCAGGCCCTGCAAATGCCCTGGGTTTCCCCAGGCTCGGACCAGGAGTTGCATGAATCCCTGCCCCTAATGGACACAATGCCCGACACACCTGCCATCATGATCATGCCCCAGACAGTTGTGTTGAGGTGGATGATGTTAAAATGCAAAGTGCTCTGGGGGCAAGGGGAGGTTCCTCTCAATCAGGGAACTCCATGAGTGGTAGGAGAAGGCAGGTAACCTGGGTGCTGGATGTCCTGGAGGCCCTGGGTGCTGGACATAGGGAAAGAAAGTATCATGACTTCCTCTCCCCCTCTGTGTCGCCGCTGCAGAGCTCGGGCTGTGCAGACCCCAGTGGCTGCATTGAGTGGGGAGACTGACCTTGACCTTCTCACGTGCTCGCCTCTCTAGCACTCCACAGGAAACAGATACTTAAGACTTGGAGTGGCTGCAATTTCCCTAAAACTGAGAAATTGCTCTCCACTTACACATAATTTTTGCCATGCAGCCAGTTCCTGCTTGACATCTGGAGTGTGGGCTGTATTAGCCTGGGGTTTCCACCTCTGCGAGGTTTTAGCCGTCTTTCCGTTTCCTGCTGAATTCCAGTCCTGTGGCGGCAGCGCCGGCAGAGGAATCACTGTCTAGGCTCGGAAGCAGCAAGTGTATTCTCCTCACTGTCACCAGATCTCGCCGTGTCCTTCACAGTGTAGTTCTGTGACGCCGGCAGTGCTGCACTCTGACGGTCTCTCCTTGGCAGAACCTTGGGAGCACATTTCTCTAAAGAGAATCACTCTTTAGAGTGCTCTTCAACACCACTGCGTTCTTGCTTACCAAGCCTGTGCCATGGTCGTGTCGTAGAGTCACCCTGGAACCAAAGTCCTCCATTGGTTCCCGCTGCTGTCCGCAGAGCACACTCAGTAGACCGGGAGGGGTGAGTGGAGCCACGAGCTCAGACCCACTCATGCCATCTGCCCCTGTGACCTTGGAACCCTCCCTGCACCCCATGTCTGTCTGCCTCCAACAGATAGGCCTGAAGAAAGGCCCACCGTGCAGCTTGGGGACAGGGGGCACACCAGTGCCTTGTTGGTGCTGCAGTGTCTGGAACCAGAGGGTGTCCTCCGAGCTTCCCCAAGTTCTGGACATCAGCAGCTCACAGGAGGCCTTTGCTGAGAGCACTTCTGCCTCCTGGGCCAGAAGGGACCTCAGAAGGGAGGACAGCTCGAGCAGTGTCCTCATTGTGACACTCATTGTGTCAGTGGTTAGTTTTAGAAGAGTCCAGTGCTTTCGTTGAAGTCATCTTCTGAAGTAAAAATTTTGTTTCCTCAATAAATTGTCTGCCTGTAACAAAGCTAAGGAGAGCCTCACAGAACTTTTTAGCATTAGAATTATCTCGCTCGTTCTGTCTCATTAAATCTCACCATTCACTCCTTCAGCTGGTGAAGACACATATCTTAGCCCTTCTTTGACTAAAGTTAGTTGAAACAGAGAACATCCCAGATTTAATTGCCTATAAGTGGCATTCATGCGAAGGCGTGCCAGGACTCCCTCTTGCTGTTGGAGGTGTACGTGCTCCAGACATCCTGTCATTGTCTAAAGAACTCCCTGCAGGCTGGCATTCTTTCCTCGGATGCTATGCAAAGACTTTGAGATCTTCAGAGTCTTCACATGTAAGAAATCCACCCCAGCTCGGGATTTGGAGGGTTTTCACAGATGGTACCATCAGTGTAACCGTTTTGGAGGATAAAATGGGCACAAATTAGGGTCCTACAAAGAGTCAGCGTGAGATAACATGCGAACGTCTCCCTTTTCTGGCTTCTGATGCCTGCGCTTGGCCACTCACAGTTCTCCACGTGTATCATCAGGTTGTCTTATTTCTCCAAGTGTCTGTGAGTAATTCGGGACCCTGATAAACTGCTACACCAGTGCGCTGACATCCACGTTCCTAGCAGTGGCAGCACTCAAGTTAGCCGGATCAAATTAGCACCCACAGCTGTGTGGCCAGACACGTGGTTTCAGAGAAATCAAGCCGGCCAGGAGTGCGGATTCTAGCCTGCTGTGTGACTTACGCGAATCTCTCTGCTTGTTCAGCGCGAGGGTGCTCATCCAGAACAGGGGAAACAGTGACTGCTCCTGTCCTTGTGTTATCGGGAGGCTGCAAAGACATAGTGGTGACATAACTGAAGACGCTCAGGCAAAATGGAAACGGCCCGATGGTGCTGCATCTCGTACAGGGCGAGGGTCTAAAATACGGGTGAAAGGTTTGAAAATAATATGGTCAAAATTGTTGAAAATCGCTTAGGCAGGTTTCACATCAGACAGCCGCCGCTGTGTCTAAGTCCCTCATGACCAGTCTTCCTGCCACTGTTGGAAATGGAAGCCATTTCCTAGAGCATCAGATAAAATTTAAGACTCCACACTTTATGCCCATGTCGTATGAAAATGTGTGCCCAAAGGACTACAGAAGTAGGGTGCGGGCCAGCCCCGCAGTCCCCCAAGGAGAGGCAGTGTTCACGGGAGCCCAGGCTCTTCCTGCCACCCCAGGCGTTCACCTCACACACCCAGCCAAGACCACCTTGCCGTAAGGCTGGACCTGACTTGTGTACCTGACATCAAAGTCCCAGAGCTTCCGAGAGACAGGTCAGCTCTGAGCAGAGTGAAGCCGAAGCTCCCCCAGTGGCTGGTGTACGGAGTCCAAGGCACCTGCTCATCTCTGTGGCCTCCAGGACGCGGGGCAAAGCCAGGAGGGGCTGCACGTGGTGAGGATTCTCTCAGAGCTCCCTGCACGGTGCGCTTTGGATTTCCCAATGCAAATGCAGGAGCGGCATGTTATTGTAAGGCAAAGTCAACACAAGGCCATGAAGCGATGACTGTGCCGATAAACCTGGGCCACGTGTGACACGGGCCCATCTGTGCCCTCAGTCCCACAGTCACTTACAGTTTAAATGACTGTGAGTACTTAACACACACGTTTTTGTTAAATATAACATTGCCAGAAATAATAACTGCCCTGGGACATAAACTTAAAATAACATGGGTTTTCCAGTCCAGTAATCTTTAATTTAAACTAAAAATAGACTAAACAGTAGTTTACATGAACCTCGAGCATCGAGACTCCCAGCCCAGGGCTAGTGCATTGGACTGTAAGTTTACGAGGCACTTACTTAGCACTTGAGCACTTTAAACCAGATCAGGCGTGATCTGCAATAGAGATGAGCTCCAGAAACCCCAGGAGCACGCTCGGCTGATCTTGCTGACGGGAACGTTCCGCAGGGAAGTCCTCCTCTCATGCTAGCCCCGCACCACGTGCTGGTCGCTCAGCTCCGCGTGAGGAATGCAGGGCTGTCGACAGCACAGTCAGCTTTTCTGAGCACTTTTGCAAACATTCTGCGTGTCTCCTGAAAGACCAGGTTCTCTGGCCAGGAGTGTCTGGCAGGGTCGGGGGAGCCTCTTTCATTTTGTAATCGATTTGAACACCAGAGAAAACTTGGACGCGGTCCCACGTCTGACATTCCTCCGTATGTGGCGAGACTGGGCTTCCAGGGCTTGGATCTCCTCCGACTGTGGTTTTCCAAGCAACATCCTTATTGTTTGAAAAACCCATCTGGTGGCTGCTCAAGAGATCCCAGCCAGGGAGGATGGGAGGCGGCTCGTCAAAGTGCGAAGATGGAACAATTGATTCGTATGTACATCTTCCGCAGGATTGTGAGATTCTCCAGGTTTGAAAAGGTCTCACCGCCTGAGATGGCAGATGCCTCTGATCCTGGCCAAATTATCGGTAGTTGGGAAAGAGGTTTTAGAGAATTCCTGTAAGGAGAATTGAGGTCCTCTTAAGGGACTTTTGTGTTTCTGAAGATGAGATGCTGCTGCATCTATGAATCCGAATGTATCTGTGAAATCTGGTGAATGTGCAAATTTTGTAATGTTTGACGTGTCTTTAACACTGCGGCTAGTGAGACCCTCTTTACTTGGGGCTGTACCACAAGAAAGGGGTTTTCTGTGATGGAGGATTTGAGAGACAGGTGACCCGAGGGCAAGTGGAGCCCCTGTTTAAGTTCCCAGATGATTTTCTCGAGGACCCAGCTCAGGATCCCAGAACCTTGGCTTCCTGAAATCATGAGTGTTCCTCGAAGAGGCAAAACCTTTCCTCCTTTTAGGCTTACGTTCCTAAATGTGTCACATCACTGTTTCAACTAAGGCCTTGAATTTGTTTCATTCTTCCAAGGGCAAGACCGCATTCAAAATGCAGACCCTGGTCTGTGACTCAGATTAGGACTCCAGGGTCCATGGGTAGTGACCTTTATGACGGGACATCTGTTAATGCTGAATAAGGACCACACCTGCCAAGGCTGGAGACAGAGCAGTTTGACATGGTCCACATGTGATGACTGCACTTTCTAAGATGGAAACTGGAGCCATTTTTTTCATGAGACATTTTATTTCTGTAACCTCTACACATTTAGCAGAGTTCATTGAAATCCGTGAAAATTTTCCAGGCGATCTACCTATTTAAAAAATCTATCACTAGTTTTATATGAAGATATAAAATTAAACCCCTAAATAAAATTTAAGGTAGTCAACTTTTGATGTCCTTTGCTAAATGTGCTTGAAAAGCCAGTCAATTCCTTCAAAAGTTAACATGAAATAGAGGCAGGGAGGAAACAGGTAGAAAAAATAAAAGTCTGATTTCATTTAGCATAATGTCCTCAGGTTCCTCCATGTTGTCACGTATTGCAGAATTTCCTTTTTTAAGGCTGAATACTATTCCATTGTATGAATATGATGCGTTTTAATTATTCATTGTCAGTGGACATTTAGGTTCTCGGCTATTGTGACTAACGCTACAGTGAACGTGGGAGGGCTAATACTTCTTCAGGATCCCGATTTCACTTATTTTGCATGAATACCTGGAAGTGGTATTGCTGGATCATATGGTATTTCTATTTTTAATTTTTTGAGGAACCTCCATACTATTTTTCCATAGCAGCTACACTATTTTGCATTCCTACCAACAGCGTACAGGAGTTCTAATTTCTCTACATCCTTGCAGACACTTGTCGTCTTCTGTGTTTTTTATAATAAATATCATGAGGTATTAGGTCCTATCTCATTGTGGTTTTGATTTGTATTTCCCTGATGATTCGTGATATTGGGTACCTTTTTATGTACCTTCTGTCCATTTGTATGTTCGTTGGAAAAATGTCTATTCAAGTCTTTAGCCCATTTTTTAATCGGGTTATTAGATTTTTGGCTATTGAGTTGTAGGAGTTCCTTATATATTTTGGAAATTAACCCCTTACATTGCACTAAATGAAATAAGCCAATCATAGAAGGAAAACTACTACATGATTCCACTTATATGAGGCATCTAAAATAGTCTAATTCATAGAATCAGAGACTGGCGGTTGCCAGGGGCAAGGGGGAGGGGGAAATGTAGATTTTGCTAATCAGTGGGCATCAAGTTTCAGAATAAGTTCTCAACATCTGCTGTAAACATTGTAACTATAGTTAACAACACTGTATTGTATACTTAAAAATTTAAGAGAGTAGATCTCATATTAAGTGTTCTTATTACCATGAAGTTAAAAAAAAATACAGCGACCCTGAAAAAAATAAATAATTCATACTGAGGGTAAAAGTAAAAAGAATGTATTTTGTATGCAAAGGATGAATATATTAAAACAAAAACTCTATTATTTGTAACAGTTTTTTAAAAAGCTGAGTGGAAATTGCTTTCCCATGTATTTGTATATAAATAAACATATTATGTTGCCTACCCCTCCAAAAAAGTAAAAAGCTGAGTAATTGCATTGAAAAGTAGGACTTACTTTATTCAGCAAAGTGAACCTTGAGAATATATGTAAATTATTCTCATTGGCCAACATCTATCTGATAATTTTGGGGTCTTCTGTCAGCCTCATTGGATGCATACCTGACGTCCAGGCAGCAGGAGATGGAATCTAACTAGAGATGGTTTTCACTATTCTGCCGCGCGATCTGCCATTGCACTAAATTAACGTACTTAATTTAGTGGATTTGGTTTCTCCAATTTTTTTGGCACTTTCTTCAGTATTGCACAGATAATCAATTTGATAAATATTTACTGAGTGCTGCTGTGTGCCAGTTACAGCTGGAGAAGCTGCTGTGAGGGAATCTGGTGAGTTGGAATAGGCTGCAGAAGCTCTTTTCTGACATGATAGTAGTCAGTTGACAAATTAACCAAAAAAATTGGTTCAAGTGGAGCAACATCAAGCAATTATACTTCGGTGCTTTAAACATTTTGTTTTAACTTAAGCTATTGGTTTTTCCACCAATTTTGTGATGGAGAGGGAAAGCCTTTTCTTTGAGGGCGAGTGTCTTCCACCCAGACTTCCACATCACCTTCCTCACACCAAGCACACCTACAATGAGAGTTTGAATCCAATTTCTTGTATATACATATGTGCATGCGTGTATGGACGGGAACATAAAAGAGTCTCTTGAAGCAACCTGGGAGCAGATTTTTTTGATTTATTCCTCATCTTACACTTGTCTTGCCTGCACCTAATCTGGCAGCAGTCTATTCTAGCTGCTAGCTAAATCAGTTTGCATGAAAAGAGCTTTGCTTTTGTCCTCATATTTTATTGGTTAACCCAGTATGTAACCACAC
This sequence comes from Lepilemur ruficaudatus, assembly GCA_963574885.1. Classification (NCBI taxonomy): domain Eukaryota; kingdom Metazoa; phylum Chordata; class Mammalia; order Primates; family Lepilemuridae; genus Lepilemur; species Lepilemur ruficaudatus. The sequence goes on along the minus strand of CAUYRT010101410.1, from coordinate 20,761 downwards.
ATATGAATTGAAATAGCACGGCCCACTGACATCAGTAGGTCGAGAATAAATACTCTCGACCCTTGGTGAGCATGCCCTCCTCCACCGATGGGAGCAGACACGTGTGGGTGATCAAGAGAGCGCCCTGCTAGCCCAAAGACCCAGGACGCACAAGCGTCAGGCAGTGTGTCTTTCAAAGGATGTGGATGGCTTGGCTGATCCCATTCCACGTGGGCGTTGGCCAAGGGAAGATCTCTGTAGACAAGGGCACGGGAGTGGCCTGCATGACGTGTGGAGGAGAAGACAGGGTGGGCCTCTCTTGGAGAGACACCAGCATTAAGCAGCAAGCAGGGGAATTCTTGAAAGATGCTCAGGGATGTGTGAGGCAAACTAGGAAAAGGTGGCTCCAGAGAAGCATTTAGAACCTCTCTTCATAATTCCCTCCATCTGGGTTCATCTCTTCTCCCATGCCGGCAGTGATCTGAGGTCAAGGGTGGCATCTTGTGCACCATTGTATCTTCTCCTTTTGGTCCATTACCTGGCATGTGGGAAGTAAATATTTTTGAATGAATTAAAGTGCATGTATTTTTTCCACTAGTATTATTAAAGAATACAAAGAACAGATATCTTTATGCATGTTAGGTCTCTCCTGTGGAATCACAGTTCAGCAAGCTGGGCCGGCAGATCTTCTGTGTCTCAGCTTACCCTGATGAGGGCATGTGTGTGAGCTGAGAGCATTGCTCAGTTCACAGTGTGTGGCCAGCCACGCGTGCCTAGGCAGGTAGCCTGGTGTCTCTCTGGTACAACAGGGTGGGGAAGATGACAGGTATTATCACGTTGGACCCAGGTATGGTGATGTGAAAAATAGAAAAGCAACAATTTTTCACTAGTTTGAAGACTTGATCCAGGACATTCTAAAAGTCTCGGATGACTCTCAGTGGCTCTTAACACACTCACTTATCTCTAAGGAATAAAAACACTTAGACCGTTAACATTGGGGTATTTGGTGTGAGAAAGCAAGTCTGATCATCAGAGGCTTGGAGTTTAAGAACTGTAATGTCACAGTTAATTGTCACAGTTAAGATTATTGTTAATTTATTATTTAGTCAATGTTATTAGTGTCTATTATTTGCCCAGTTGATCTTCATTCACTAGGTAAGCAAATTCTCAGCCTGTCCATTCCTCCACGCACTCAAGAATGTGGATGTGCTCTGTGAGGACTGGTGTCACCCCATGTCACCTTTTGTATTTAAGACTTAAGTTAGTGTGATACGCTAGCCCCTGGAGCATAAGTGTCCCTCTCTCCTTCCTCGGACAGCTTGGGAATGAACCACGATGACGACCACTCGTCCTGCGCCGGCAGGTCCCACATCATGTCAGGAGAGTGGGTGAAAGGCCGGAACCCCAGCGACCTCTCTTGGTCCTCCTGCAGTCGAGATGACCTTGAAAACTTCCTCAAGTAGGTCCTTGAATCATTCTATAAAATTGGTATAACAAAAATTACTTCCGAAAGACAGAATTAAGTGTGAGGAGAAATGAATCTCTTTCCGAATTCTCAGCTGGCCTGAAGAGGTGGTGGGACGGAGTCTCCTGTGACTGGCAAGAACGTCCTCCCCCAGGGGGTGGGGCGGGAGTGTCTCTATCTCACTGCTACCTTCTTCCCACAAGGCATCTGCACCATTCCAGTCTCAGGTTTCTGTATCAGAACTGGCCATCTGGTCGCGTACCTTTGTCAAACAGAGTCCGCACCAGGGACGAAGCAGACCAAGACGTCAGAGCTGTGCAGAGTTGATGCACAGACCCTGATCACTTCACTCCTTAGTGGTGACGCTACGTCCACCTTGTGGAGACGGCAGTGAGCCACCGTCTCTCACGTGCACGTGAGCATTGCAGTCCAGTAACACATTCGAGTGCCCAGTGAACTTGGGATGAAGTGGAAAAGGCATCATTCTAGGTCTTCTTTCATGAGGTTTCCTATTAATGAGGAAATCATTTCAGTGGCTTAAAAATGAACTCATTACTCATTACTTAGTGTATTTCCCACTGAGGATTTGTTATCACCAAATCTTAATAAATTGTTATAAGCCCCCCAACATTATTTCACCTTTTCCGGAAGGGTCAGTGCAGCAAGACAGGGCATTTTCATTTGCTCACATACGCAGTGCAGGTCTCACTGGCGACAGGCAGTGTGTGTCTGAACCCGGGAAAGGTGGACCAGTGCCAGCTGTGTACTTGCATGCATGCAGCTCTTTCCCTCAAAAATGCTGGCAAGTGGCTGGGTTTTCTTTTTACAGCCGTCTGCCTTGTTTTAGGAATTGAAAAATACAAGCATTTAGGTAGATAACCTCCTAACAGAGCCCCATCCTCACAGCCCCCAGTTCAGTGTTTTGGGGATATACCTCTTGTTGTAAATGAACGTTCCCATCCTGGTTGAAATTCTGAAGTCCCTGGCAGAGATGTCACTGGCCAGCTTTCAGTGGTGGGGGCAGTCAGGTGAGACACCAAGTCCAGTGGGTCTTCTGAGGTCCAGCAAGCACCCAGAATCTGTGGAGTTGGATTAAGCACTTTGATTTCATTTAAAATAAAACACAACAACCCTAACTTGTCCTTTATCCCTAGTAACTTTGGCTCAAAGCCATATTCTAAGAAAATATCATAGTAATCTATTGCAAAAGGATTTTCATCAAAGAAAGCTTTCAAACTCCCCAAGACAAGCCCGTTAGTCTCATGAGTGTTATTCCCAGGATCCTCCCGGTCACCAGGCACTCGTCACCTTCCGGGCAAAGATCCACACCCGGCCATGTAGAAAAAGAGCAGAATCTGTATGTCTAGCGCCTGAGTCCTTTTCCCATAAATAATTTGGAGGGACATCTTTCTTAGTAACAAAAACCAAAAACCTGGGCAGTATATTTGCAAGTCAACCTGTCTCTTGGCCGTTTCAGATCCAAAGTCAGCACCTGCCTGCTGGTCACGGACCCCAGGAGCAAGCACACGGTGCGCCTCCCGCACAAGCTGCCGGGCATGCACTACAGCGCCAACGAGCAGTGCCAGATCCTGTTCGGCACCAACGCCACCTTCTGCAGAAACATGGAGGTACGCAGCCACCAGAGGGCTGGCTCGGGACAGAGCGTGGGCCCCGCCCTCCCTGAGCAGGCCTGGCTTCTGCTGGAGATGTGGGTATTCACACCCAACATGTGCATACACGCACATGCACCCATATATACGTGTATGCACACACACATCCACAGACATGCATGTACACACCCTCGCAGGTATTTGTGCATGTGCCCCCCAGAGAGCCCATGTGCATACACACCGACACATGCAATTGCATGCACGTGGCCACACACCAGCAGTTTTGCAGGGGTGTTTTAGGGTTACTAGCATGAAAACCTTAGGACGCTAGAGAAAAGCAATTAACTCATATTTGGAAGTGATAAAATGTCACCTGACTTCCGAATCTGTACAGATAAGGAAGAGAGCTAAAAATTTTTAAATATTGGAGAGTATCAGATTGAAAATATTTAACATGTTAACTGCCATGTGAGTTGTAAGTAACTCACGCTAGTTTTGAGCCAGGGGCCCTGCGAAGCACGTGTAACTCACACGTCTCTTCACCTTAGCAGCCGTGTGAACTATTTTTCAAGTTGCATATAACTCATGCACAGAAAACAATAAAAAGTAACATTTTTTATTAGAAAGGATCATTTTGTTTTCAAAGTTTTTATTCTGTTTTCATGATAAAATACCATAGCCCCAAGGAAAAATTGTTATTTTCTAGTGTGGCAGTCAATGTGTTAACAATTAATAAACTGATTGTATGTTAATAGTGATAATAACCCCGTTAAACAGTCACCATTTATTTAACAGTGGCCATGGATTTGGTCCTAAAGCTTCCAACATACACAGTCCCAGTCGGTCCTCACGGCTGCTCCCTAGATTCCATCCTAGTTGACAGACGATGACACCAAGTCAAGCTAAGTGATCATTCGAAATGGCTTTGTCAGTAGGTAGTAAAGCAAGGATTTGAACTCAAGCCTCTTCAGCCCCAGAGCACACACTTTGTCATGGTGCTGCAAACAGCAGGGTCCATAGCTTGCCAGGTTCTAGGGGTGAGGCTGCCAAGAGGGGCATGCTGGGGCCCGGGACAGGGCAGTCTCCCTGTCTGTGGCCATCTGTGTAGCAGACAGGGAGGCCCGGGCCCCGGGGAAGGCCAGAGCAGCCTGCGGTCCAGCTGGCACTAGGCGGTGGGACTTGGCTAGAGGAGCAGAGCCCGCAGAGCCTATCCTGGGGCAGGATGGCGGACAGAGTAGGGGACCCGCTAGGGGTGTGTGGGACTCAGGAGCCACACTCAGGGAGGGTTGTGCCAGCACTGGTGCTCAGGAGCGTGTCTGGTGCCAGGGAGGATGCATGGAGCAAGAACTCAGGATGGGATCAACACCAAGGCACACGGGTACACGAGCATCTGCCTCCAGAAGGAGGCCCTGGGATGCTGGTTAGCCGGGACTTCTGGCGATGAGCTGCTGCCTCTTGAGTGCTTCCTGTCTGAGCATGAGTTGGTTTAGGGAACTGGGGCAGCACTTCAGGTAGGCCCACTTCAGGTGGGCATTGCCTGCCATTATTTGGGGTACAGAAAAAGGCGGTGCCTCAAAATCAGGCTGGTACCTCCTGCTGGCTCTTTCCCCAAAAGACATTAACCACAGCATGGTCTGGTTACTCTCTGCCATTCCCCTGGGGAGTATGCCAGCAAGGGTCCCTTCCAGGGAACTAGTGGGCAGCTGCCCCCTGTTTCAGTCCCTCACTAGATGCCTTGTACCGCCTGCCCCCAGCAGCGGGTTGAAGGAGATGTCGTGAGCCCAGGGTTTATCGTCCCAGCAGCCCGTCATGGTACCCGATGCTCCCGTCAGCCCCTGCATGGGGTGACTGCTAAGGCTGGTGTTCATACACGGTGCCTGCAAGGGGCATCTGTTTGCCTGTTCCCAGCTTCCAGTCCCTAAAATGAACACAGATATGTCAAGAGAGAGCCAGTTTCAGGGGATCCTTTGATGGCTTGCAGGCAACATGAGATCGTGTGGATGGCATGCCCAGGGAGGACACTGAGCATTCAGGAAAAGCAAAAAGGCCCTGGTCCCCCACGTGGAGAAGAGGGAAGTGCCCAGCTGAGTCAAGGGGCACAGAGTGGCCACTCTGCCCACTGTGGGCTGGTGAGACGTGGCAGGCCAGGCTGAGCTGGCCCTGCGGGGATAGGATCGAGTGAGGTGGGAGATGGACAGAGAACCCTGCTCCCTGAGCGCTGAGGCCATTTTCCCTTCCAGGAGCCAGGCAATTGCACCCCAGTTGGGTGAGGAGGGACAGAGTGGGGCAGACACATGTGCTGGGGGCCCATGATCTCCCCGGCCAGACTCTTCCCTTGTACTGTCTCACAAAACCCTGACTGCAACCCTCGAGGCAGGGGCTTTTTAATCCCATTTGAACAGATGAGGAAACAGAAGCTAAGAGAAACAAGCTAATGGCCCAGGGCCAGGCAGAAAGGGGTGTTCTGGAAAGTAGGCTCAGAACAGAGAAGAGAGGTAACACCACGGAGGGAGGAAAGGAAGGCTGCCGCCACTCAGAGACAGACCCCAAAGGGAGGAAGAGGACACAGGACCTTATTTTCCTTCATTAGCATCTTTTCATTTGAAGAGGACAATTAGAGGCCCACAGTGGTGATTAGCTCAGCTTTGTGGTTCCTTTCTCCCTAGAAGCTCAAAATCTGAATACGGATAAAGTGACATCTCCCCATTTCTATGCTACAGTGAAGCTGAACATCTATTCATAACAGCTCACCAGGATAAACTGCAAACTATGCTTTCCTACTTGCTTTCGCCTTGAGAGTTTTGCCAGTAATAAAATACAAAGTAAAATGGAGAGCGATTACTTAGGGCAGTGAAGTAGTGACAGTCCCCTCCATGGCCACCCGTCTCAGCTGGTCAGTGGTGAGTGTCCTGCTTGCGAGGCTAGTGATGCTTCCTTTAGAGGCATCTGACAGCGGGATGGCAGTGACTGTTCACGCTGGAGAAAATGTCACACTAACGCTCTTTTGCGCTACTGGGGAACAAGAGGCCGAAGGCCAGGTGCCTCCCTGTGACTTGAAGCATGCTGCTCTGGGCGTGGCACATGTATCTGAATCGAATCTGGACGAAGACAAGGCTACACTTCTGGACTCCAGGGCTACCTGTGTCGTAGTCTGCTCCTTCCGTGCTTTTATAGGTCTGTGTTTCGGTTGATGTTGAGGATAGCAAGAGAGCATGCGTGTGCCGCCATCTTTCCTCAACTCTTCCCTGTAGCACTGCCATGTTGGTGCGGATGTGGACTCCTCCCCTTCTGGGCCTCATCCCGTTCCGCACTCACCTTCGCTTACTGTGTTCCAGCTGCACTGGCCATCTGCTCTTCCCGGGCCCCTCCAGGGACAGCCTGCTTCATGCTGGCTGTTTCCTCTGCCCCACCGCTCTTCTCTCAGTTATCCACATGATTCATCCCCTCATCTTGTTTGAGTTTTGTTTTTAAATGTAACCTCCTCCATGAGGCCCACCCTGACCACCCTACTTAAGATTATAATCTGCACCCTCCCCTGCCCGCCCTTGCAGCACCCACGTCTCCTGATCTGCTAAGGGAGAACCCTGCTTTCAAACATTTACCATCTTTTAACGTGCCACATAGTTTACGTTATCATGGCTATTGCTTTGATAATCTCGCTCTGCTAGATTATAAACCCTTCAAGGGCAGCAGTCTTCACTTTGCTCACCAGTGTTCCCCTTGTTGGAACACTATGAGCAGTGCCTGGAACGTAGGAGGTGCTCAATAAGTATGTGTCATGCTGGGAGCCAGCCGTGACCCTGATACAAATAGCAAATTTGTTAGGTCTTCCTTACGTAGCTTTGCTCAACTGCTAAGGAGCCTGTGGACAAGCTCAGAGCTGAGAAAGAAACCTGTAGAGGATTCCCTGTACAATGGTATTACTCTTTCAGCCTGATTTCACATGTCTCTGTCTGGTTCACCAACAGAACATGTAAGACTCTGCCAAATGTCTTGGAGGGGTCCATATAAACCGTTCCTGTGGCTTCCGCCCAGGGCAAGAAACCATTCAAGGCAGTGCAGTGAGTTTGGTCGTGGGTGACTTCAGGCTGGTTCCTAGCGATCATGTCTCCTTCTCTGTGCCTTGGAGTCCTTACGGGTAAAATCTCAGGCCTCTGGTGAGTTAATGCATGTAAAGTGCAGAGAAATGAGTCCATCATGTGGTCAATGTCCAATAAGGTGAGCTAATATCTGCATTATTATCACCCTTCTGGATAACACTGATTTTCATCTGTTGGGGGACAGAACTAGTTTATCTGTGTATTTCCAGAATCAGCATTTCTCTATATTGAACTCCTGGGAGCTATGGAAAATTAAGCATCATCTGAAACCTGTACTGCTCATGTAGCCAGAGACACTCAGAACCAATTGGAAAGGTCTTTTAATCCAATGCCACAATTGATCTTTATAGCCATTGTTACTCTTTCATGCCATTGAGGACTGAAATTGATACCATGTAATGAAATGACAGTGGTCCCTAAGTTGCTTTTAAATTTCTTATCCCAACTTTTGCTTTTGGCCAAGATGGGATAAAAGGGACTGGATTTACTCTTTCATCTTAAACAATTTTAAAGAACCCAAAATGTATGAAACCACGATTTTCAGGATGTTGGACATCAAGCAATGAAGGCCTGTGATCCTTGGGAGATGTGAAACAATGAGGTGAGCGCCACGGCCACCCTGGCCCACTGCCTGGGCGGTCTCGAGGCTGCGGCGCAGGGAGGGAGAACTGCAGGAGCAGCCGCTGTCCTGAGCTGCATAAATGGAGCTGGTTCCACAGGGAAGCTGAGGCAGCTACAGCTCACAAGGCAGAGGACCACAGAAGAAAGAGCTGCACAAAGAAAACCCTCAGAAATCTGCAGAGTCCTCCATAAATATTCACTTAATGGTCAGCACATGTGTGTGGAAAAACTACCCAAGGCCAGGAAAAGAACCATCTGGAAGGGTGAGAGGGAACCTCCTCTGGAGCTCACACAGGCATTAGGGAGGGCATGCGGAGGGCTTTGCATCAGTCACCCTGGAAGCAAAATGGAAAAATTAGCCCCATACTAAATGCTGACCTGGTTCCGCCTAATAATGCTCAAAAGCAGTATCTAAAAGGATAAGACTGTTTCCAAGGAATTTAACCAAGTCCTAGAACAAAGCTTAGAAATATCTGTAGAAGTACAAAATTATTCAGTGCTCACAATAAATCACATAAAGTCACGATGTCTAGCATCAAATAAAAAACTACCAGACATGCAAAGAAACAGGAAAACATATTCATAATTTGGGGGGAAATCAATCAAAGTCAAAGTAGAAATGATACTGGTGATAGAATTACCTGTGTCAAGGATATTAACACAGTGGTGGTGACCATACACCGGGTTCAAGAAGGTAGCAGAAGATTGGACATGTTCAGTAGAGACATGGAAGATATTAGAAAAGACCCAAAGGATCTTTTTTCTAGGAAGAAAAACTATAATGTCTTAGATGAAAGATACCCTGGATGGGATTGATGGCAGATTAAACATTGTAGATGCGAAGACTGGTGAACTTGAAGCAATCAAAACTATCCGAAATGAAACACAGAAGGGAAGAAAACCACACATTATCAGAGAGCTACGTGGCCTAATAAATAGGTGATTGACCCTCTGAAGGAGATGGGAGGGAGGGGAGAGGATATAAAACTTATTTGAAGAAATACTGGACCCTCCTTTATCCCTGGGATGAATGCCACTTGATCACGATGAATAATCTTTCTAATGTGTTGTTGGATGCAATTTGCTAGTATTTTGTCGAGGAATTTTGCCTCCATGTTCATCAGTGATATTGGCCTATAGTTTTCTTTTCTTATTGTGTCTTTGTCTGATTTTGGTATCAGGATGATTCAGGCCTCATAGAGTGAGTTTGGGAGCATTCCCTCCTCCTTGATTTTTTTGGAATAGTTGAAGTAGGATTGATATGAGTTCTTCTTTGAATGCTTACAATTCAACAGTGAAACCATCGGTCCTGGGCTTTTCTTTGATGGGAGACTTTTTATTACTGTTTCTATCTCCCTACGTGTTATTGGCTTGTTCAGGTTTTGGATTTCTTCCTGCTTTAATCTTGGTAGGTTGCATTTGTCTAGGAATTTATCCATTTCTTCTAGGTTTTCCAATTTATTGGTTTATAGTTGCTCGTAGCAGTCTCTACAGATCCTTTGGATTTCTGCAGTATCAGTTATAATGTCTCCTTTTCCATCTCTGATTTTGTTTATTTGGATTTTCTCTCCTTTTTTCTCAGTCTGGCTGAAGAGGTGTCAATTCTGTTTATATTTTCAAGAAATCAACTTTTCGTTTTGTTGATCTTCTGTATTGTTTTTTGGTTTTAACTTCATTTATTTTAGAGATTCTGTCTCTAAAAAGTAAGAATTTTAAAAAAGGGTAAGTAGTAACTACATGGGTAAATATATATCTTACTATACTTAAATGTTTTTAAGAGATCACTGATTATTTAAACAAGTGTTTTCTACAAAATAATGCAAATGTAGTTGTAGTAGATCTCTATATCCTATTCTCCAGAACCTGTGAATGTTACTTTATGGTGACAGGGGCTTTGCAGGTGGGCTTCAGTATCTTGAGATGGGGAGATTTTCCTGGGTTATCTGGGTGGCCTGATAATCCCAAAGGAGACTCCTTAATAAGAGGTCCGTGGTGCCAAAAAGATTGGGAACCACTGCCCTATAGCCTAAGTGTGTAGTAGGCTAAACCATCTAGGTTTGTTTAAGTACACTCTATGACGTTCATACAGCGATGAAATCACGTAACAGCACATTTCTCAGAAAGTATTTTCTGTCATTAAATGATGCATAACTGTATACTACTGTAAGGTTTTTATGCTGTCTATAAGATGAAATAATAAAACATAAAGTCAGCCTGTGATGAGTTAAAAATGTAGAATATCAGCTGTAAAGCAACCAATAAATAACAACAAAGAGTTATAGCTATAAGCCAGAGAAGGAAACAAAATGTCATCATGTGTTATTTATCTCTGTGGTTAAGCACATTAGAAGTAGATTATGTGGATGAATCATAAAGGCACATTAATCATTTATCCTCCATCCCACTGAGAAACTGATTCAATCCACGTTACGTTAGGGTTCTTGACGGGCTCCGTGTAGGTGTGGGTCTTCTGAGGCCCCATGGCCACCCTGTGTCTCCAGGTGGACAGCACCGATTGTCCAGTCTGCACGTAAGTAATCCCACCAGTGACATCATGACATCTCCTGTTATTTCAGAGGCAACTGCCATGCAAATTCTCAATGATACTCTTCAAATCAACTTTTGGCCCCCTTTAATAGGAAAAAAAAAAAAAAAAAAAACTAGCTACATACCCTAAAAAAGAAAGAAAAATACTCCTGGCCAGGAGTTTTAGGGGAACGAATATCGTAAAGGAATTACAACTCCAAAAATCTAGAGGAATCTCTTCTCTTAAAAACCACATCCATGCATGGGAATTGAGAGCGCTGTCTGTATTCCCGAGCCCTGGGCTTCCCCAAAGACTGTGTTGATGAGAACTGTCAAGCCCCTGGCTGCTCCTGTCCCTGTGCAAAGCCCCTGGGGACACCTTGGAAAAGCACCTAAACATGAATGAGGCAACTGTTTTGGGGTGTGTGTGTCTATCTGTCTATGAATCTCTTATCTTAAAATTTTCTGGAATGCTAAGCCTATTACAGAAAAGAAAAATAATAATGATATATAATAGAGTTTGGACCCTGCCCAGGGAATAAAACCATAAGACACACCAATGCTAAAGAGTTGAACATTTTCTGCTTATTTTTCTGGAATACAGAGCATAAAAACAAAAGAAACTGGATAGATAATATTTTGAGAAAAATACCAGCCATTTTGAGAAAAAATACCAGCTAGAGGTGGGCAGTTTTCATTTTTCTGCTGCCTCTTCTACGGAACAAAAGCTTATCTGCCTACAGATGAGCCCAGACTATTCCTGGGAGAGGTGGGGGCCTCCCTTGTCTCAGGGGATCGTGTTTCTCATCAACACACCTTTGTTATTGTTCTAAAACAGGGCTGCTTTTCTCAGGTCCTTGGATTTGTGAGATTTTAGAGAATTTGTGAACTGGGTTTGGAAAGAGATTACACCTTTATTTTTCTCCAGCTTCTAATCGAGGTTAGTATTTCCTTCAGTGGCGAATGTTAGCAATAAACCACAGTAGCCTTAGCCATGCCCACGACTGGTCACTGTAATTGGAAATCACAGGTATTTTCACACCACATAACTGTTGTGGCTGGCATCTCAAAATATCACTTAGATCCCCACGACTTCAAAATTACAGTGGTTGTTAGACCCAGGGCCAGATCTTGGTGTGCCGTGTGCTGACGGAGAAACATGTATGTGACCATATTACAAATGTAGAGTTGTCGTTGTATTTTGAAAACTTATTTTCAATTGAATCGTTTTCTTGGTGACCATATGAATTATGATTATGCGTGGACAAACGTACTCTGCGGAAGGGATTCACGAGGCTCCCTCAGACGCCTTGGAGCACAGAAAGGCCAGGTGCGCGATGCAGTTTCAAGAGCAAACCTCCCTTCTAACTGGACTTCCCTGCAGGTGGTTCTTCTGGCTCTCACAGCTGTTTTAAGCCCAATCAAAATTAAAGACCGTTTCCTCACTCAAAGGTGCAGGGTAAATAATTTTGGAAAAACATCCAACTGCTTTGGGAGCAGCCCAGGCTTCAGCTATTGACCAGCTTGTTGTTTTCTCAAACATTTGCATACCAGAGAACCAACAAAAATTAAAAAACGGTCCATTTTAATGTTTAGGGCTCTGGAGGCCCCCACACCATCACCATTGAATCTTTCATGTCTGTCTGCAGAATGCCGGTATTGTAAGGCTCAGAGCTGTCTATGGAAATATGAGCTACAAAAAAAAAAAAAAAATTGGCATCAATAGCTGGCATTTGTTGTAGAAGTTATTGGCAAATACAGCTGTCTCCTCTTTTAGCCAATGGTAATGTGATGTTTTTCGTTCAATAAAGCATTTCAAGAAAGTCCAAACGTAAAAGTTATAAACACTGGATGGTAAATATTTATTAGAAAGGGGAAATGAACTTTATGCAATTAGCCCAATCAGTCTTTTTTATGATTACAAGTTCCTCCTGTCCCCGTCGGCAAAGTCACTGCAAAGCAAAGTCACTATTTAACTCGACCTTCGAGCTATTTTGGTTCAGATATCCTGCCAGGTGAAACAGAGCGGGAAGGCCTGATGTGGGCATCGTCCACTGAAAGGAAGAGAGTGGCATTGCCGCTGGGGACAGAGCCAGAAGGCGACACAGGGCAATGTGCTGAGAGTCATCGCTGCCTCACAGAGCCCCCACCCTTTTCTCACATGCAGGGGGGATGCAGCTGCCCTCCACCCCCACACTCAGCCTGGAGGGTCTCAGTGGAAAGATGCTATTAATGGCCACCCACCCCTACACCCTACCTGCTTCCCAGCAACGCCTTCTGCCATCGCTGCTCCAAAGCCCGAGCCCGGCTGCCACACAGTAGTTAGTGCCCGGCAGGGGCGGACGCCAGCCCTGTTAGTTGCCGTGAGCCCGGGTGTGCCTGCGTGTCATGGCATTTGCAAGGGACTGAGGTGTGCACAATATGCCATTTTTTTAAAGAACATTATTGAGTAAAGAAGCTGTAAGCCAGTTGTTTCAGGAAGACAAGAGTGTCTAGCGTAGTCGTAGACACTGGAGATTCCTTGCACTCTTCTCTACCTAACGTTCCCTCCTTTGCTCTTTTCCACCGCCTTTTGGCACAGCAGGGAGGTGCTGTCCGTATGGCACAGTGGTGAAGAAGATGGGCTCTCAGTCAGGCGGCCAGAGGCCTGTCCTGCCTCTACCTCTTGAACAAGTTACATAGGCCCTCTCTGCCTCAGTCTTCTAATCTGCAAAATGGGGAATTAAATTCTACTTACACGTCATAGGGTCATCACAAGAGTGAAGTAACAACTGAATTAGAGTGCTTAGCATGTAGCAGGCCCTCAGTAAATGTTAGCTAGTATCGTTTCTCCATCACCTTGTGGCCTGGAGCCGGTGGGAGAGGTGGAGAGTGTATAGCTGATGACCTCCTTGGCCGGTCCTTCTTCCCCTGCGATCTCCTTTTCTTCCTGGCACTCCGGGAGCCTGTCACCCCAGGGATTCCTCTCCAGCTTCTAGTATCTCTCTTTCAGCAAACTCCCGGTCCCCAGGCTGGAACGCTGCCTTCTGTGCCCTCCCGAGTTCTGTGAAGATTCCCGTGGGCATCTGGCTGGAGGGAGAAGTCCCTGTTTCTATCCAGGAAGCTCGGGGTGTCAAAATTCCACCTTGGGACCACAGAGATCTTTTCTCTGATGTGGGTGGTTTCTAACCCGGTAGGTGGTTAGAGTGCTCCAGAGACTGTGAGAAGTTTTTGGGCCCCACTCCAGATTATCTGTCCTAAAATCTTCAGGGGGTGGGTTTCAGGCATCTGTCTCTTTATGCAACTTCTCTGGAGGTTCTCACACTCAGCGTGGTTTGGAAACTGCTGACTTAAATGAAACCTGTCCCTTTAACGCCGGTGGCCCTGGCCAGAGTGGGTGGCTGGCCAGTCCCGGAGCCGGCCCTGCCCCTCTCAGACAGACGGGGCTGTACAGTAGGACGTGGACTTGGACGCCGGGCTGAAAGCTGTCCTGCCTGTCTCAGTCTCAGCTTCCTGCCCGGCATCTGCAGCCTCTCTCCAAAGCTTTGGACTTTGGCAGCCTGTGGCCCTAATTTTCCAGAAGTGTTTAAAAGTTTACAGTAGACCGCCTTGTCAGAGAGGTCTCCAGACCACGCAAGTTCAGTGTTATCTTGCATTTCTCGTCCCCCCACCAGCTGAGTGTCCGGGTACCTGGGCCCTGCCCTCACCGGGCAGCAAGCCCAGCCTCGGCCAGGTGATGGTCTCTGCAGTCCTCAGGAACATGGAAGGAGCGACCCGGCCCAGGACTCAGGAAGCCTTCCAGAAGCGGGGCTGGCGTGCCTGCCTGGGGAAGACTTCAAACTGCAGTCGTATTGGTGGAAAATTTGGATTAGTCATTTTTTCATCCAGCTCGTGGCATTTTATTCGGTCTCCCTTTTGGCTTGTGTTATCAGCAACACATTTTTGAGGGATTTTACATAACCGTTCCCTTCAGTATCATTTGGAGTTAGAGCTGCTCTCCAAACCTTCCATGGGAGCCCAGGGAGGAAGAGGCAAAAGAACATCAAAACAGCTTTCAGAGTCCTAGACGGGGACACCGCCACTTGAAGGCAGGTGGTAAAGGCTCGAACGCACGAACAACGGTGTCTTTGAGGAACTCAAACTTTTTTTGCATTTTCACGGTGCTCCTGGGAAGGAAGCTTGGCACTGGCTTATTCGTCGTGCAGCCTCTTGAGGAACTGTGTGGCAAAACCTGCTGGGTGTGACTTTGCCAGACCTTAAATGGTGCCAGTGAGGTGACAGATGCTAGAACCAGTGAGCTGTTTTGTCTTCCTGGCTGTCTGTGTGGACCAGTGACTTTCTGCTGCAGCTCAGGCGCTGCCTCTCGTGGTGGACTCAGGGTGGTATGAGCACCCTGCCCCTGATTTGGCTTGAGCAGCTGCCCCTTCATTTGTTTCCACCCTGTTCTAGGGTACCACGTCTCATTGAAGTTCAAGGTCACGCCATCCAGCAATGTTTGCAAATAGACCGTTGCAGATGGAGGGAGCAGCATGCAGCTGAGCGCCGGGGGTTCCGTTCCACCGCGTACAAGAGGAGGATGAGCGGCCGGGCCTGGCTGGCACAGAGAACGCAAGATCACAGCGGGAGGAAGTGAGAAGAGGAAATTGGGGACTGATGGAGAGGCAGTATAACCAGTGGGTAGGAACGTGTGTTCTGGGTTCAGGACAGGTCCCAGCTCTGCAGCTTAGAACAGCTATAGAATTCCATCCTTTTCCTCACCTGCAAAATGTGAATGGCGAGCGTGTGTCTCACAAGGTTGCTGTTAGCAGGACAGAGGAAATCTTTGTAAAATACTTATATGATACCTGGGCTTGGTAAATGCTTGCAGTGTGTCAGCTCTTGTCTCAGCCCACTAAAGTCTGCCGTGGCTTTACTGATGAGGGTATTCGTTCATTGGTTCATTCATTCATCTTTATTGAGTATATGTGTGTGTCTTGGAGTTGGTGAATACTAAGATAGAGTTGCCCCATCCTTTTTGTTTATGTTGTATTATTTTATAACTTGTGAGATAATTTTCTCTCTAAAAAAGACTTGCAAAAATAGCATATACCTTTCACCCAACTTCCTGTTGTGTAAACATCTTACATCATCATAGAACCCTTATTAAAAGCAGGAAATTAACCCTGGGACACTACTATTATAGTACATTTGGGTTTCACCAGTTTTCCCATTAATGTCCTTTTTCTGAACCAGGATCCCATCCAGGATCCCATTTTGCCTTTAGTTGTCAGGTCTCCTTGGGTTTCCTTCAATCTGTGACAGCTCCTTGGTCTTCCCTTGTCTGTCATGACCTCAACATTTCTGGAGAGTACTGGCCAATCATTCTGCAATTGGGGTCTGTCTGATGTTTCTTATGACTAGATTGAGATTGTGCATTATTGGGAAGGAAACCACACAGACGATGTGGTTAATAACATCTTATTACTGGGATGTTGACCTTAGTCACCCAGCTAAGGTGTCATCTGAAAGGATTCCCCCTGTAACTTACTGCTTTTCATTTTGTCATTACTGTTGAATTTACCTGTAGCAGTGCTTCCCAACCTCGGCACGGCTTCTTGGGCTGGATGATTCTTTGTGTGGGGGACTCTCTTGTGCATTGCAGTATGTTTAGCAGCATTCTAGGCCTCTGCACACTGTAGGTCAAGGGCACACCCCTAGGTGGGACAAGTAAAAAATGTCTTCAGACCTTTCCAAATGTCCTTTGGGGGCCAAAATCACCTTCAATTGAGAACCATTGACCTATATAGGATAGAAGCGGATAAAAGGTCATTTTTGCACATCTATAATTTTTATATTAATAGTTTTTTATTGGTAACACAATATGAAACACAGAAAAGTACACAAATCATAAGTGTACAGTTACCTGAGATAGATATTTTATCAAGTATCTACTTATATCTCATTAAGAGTTTTAATAAGGAATCATGATTAAATTTTATTAAATGTCTTTTCAGTATCCATGAGGAGACTGAATGACTTCTCTCTTTTGAGTTATTAATATGGTGAATTATATCAGCTTATTTTCTAATATTGAACTATCTTTGAATTCTTGGAGTAAGTAGTTTTGGTTATGATCTTCCCTTTGACCCACGAATTATATAAAAGAGATTTTTTTTAAATTTCCAGGTGGTAAGGGTATTTAGTCTCTAGTTTTCTTTTTCAAAATTCCTAGTTTTATTTCATCGTGCTGCAGTTCTAGTTTCCAAATTTTATTGAGCTTAATGTTTATGAATATTCTGTGACCATGAAAGCTGTATTTGTTTTCAGGGTATAGAGTTCTATTAGTAAAATTTATCTTAGTATGGCTTTTTTCAGATTTTCTGTATCTTTATGTATGTTTGCCCATTTCATTTGTCATAGACTGAAAAAGGTAAATTAAACTCTTCCACTAATTATTTTGTTGTTTTCCCTTATATTAAGTAAATTTTGCCACATGAGATTTAATTCTGAGCTATTTGGTGCATAGATATGTGTAATTGTAAGTCACCATTGGGGATTGTATGTTTTGCACCATAAAAAGTCCATCCTCATGTCATTTCATACTTTGAGCTCTGGACTGAAGTTTGGCTGACAGGAGGAATGCAATTCTTTGCTTTTATTTTTGACTTTCTGAATCGCATTGTTAAGTATTTCGTGTTATATAGTAAGTAGTCCCCCCATAGCCACAGTTTCTGTTACCTTCAGTCAACTGTGATCCAAAAATGGCAAATGTAAAGTTCCAGAAATAAACAATTCATAAGTTTTGAATTATAGAAGGTTCTGAGCATCATGATAAAATCTTGTGCCATTTACTTTGTCTCTCCTGGGACATGAATCTTCCCTTTGTCATGTGTATCCCTGCTGTCTATACTTCCTGCCCATTAGTTACTTAGTAGCCTTCTCAATGAGATCCACTGTCATGGTATCCCAGTGATGGGTTGAACTCATCTTTGTTTTTCTTAATCATGGCCCCAAAGCACAAGAGTAGTGATGTTGGCAATTCAGATATACCAAAGAGCAGCTGTAAAGTGCTTTCTTCACATGAAAAGATGAGAAGTCTTGACCTAATAAGGAAAGAAAAATAATCATACGCTGAGGTTGCTAAGATCCACAGTAAGAACAAATCTTCTATCCGTGAAATTATGAAGAAGGAAAAAGAAATTCATGCTACTTTTGCTATCGCACCTCAAACAGCAAAAGCTATGGCCACAGTGCATGACAAGTGCTTAGTGAAGGTGGAAAAGGCTTACATGTGTGGATTGAAGACATGGACAGAGACGTGCTCTGACTGACAGCAATCA
This sequence comes from Lepilemur ruficaudatus, assembly GCA_963574885.1. Lineage (NCBI taxonomy): Eukaryota > Metazoa > Chordata > Mammalia > Primates > Lepilemuridae > Lepilemur > Lepilemur ruficaudatus. The sequence continues at coordinate 3,162 of CAUYRT010101410.1, read as the reverse complement.
GGTTCAGTGCTATCTGCGATTTCGGGCATGCACTGTCGGTCTTGCCACGTATCCCTTGCAGATAAGAGAGAACTCTTGTATAGCATATAATTGAGTTTTGGTTTGTCAGCGGTCCCCAACTTTTTGGCACCAGGGGCCAGTTTCATGGAAGACAATATTTCTGCAGATAGGTGGGGGGGTGGAAGGGAATGGTTTGGGGATGATTCGAGTGTATTACATTTGTTGTTCAGTCAAACCTCTCTGCTAATGATAAGCTGTTGCTGCCAGGGCTAGCATCACCACCTCAGCTCCACCTCAGATCAGCAGGCATTAGATTCTCATAAGGAGCACACAGCCTAGGTCCCTCACATGTGCAGTTTACAGTAGGGTTCACACTTCTGTGAGAATCTAATGCCCCCGCTGATCTGACCGCAGGTGGAGGTGGAGCTTATGCAGTGATGCAAGAGATGGGGACCAGCTTTGAATGCAGATGAGGCCTCGCTCGCCTGCCGCCATGCAGCCAGTTCCTACCAGATACCAGTCTGTGGCCCGGAGGTTGGGGACCACAGATCTAATATAAAAGATTTTTTTTTATTTTCATAGATAAGTTTAGCTCATTTACTGCTATGTTAGATATATTTGGTCTTAGTTCTTTCACCATATTTTACTTTATGCTTTTTGTTTTTATTGCTTATTTTTTCCCTCCTCATTATATTTTCTAGATTTTCCTTGCTTTTTATGTCTCATGTTTCTTCTTTAGAAGACACACATTCCTGTTACAGTGATCACCCCGTAACTAACTGTATACATTTAATTCTCCATGTTTTTATTCTCTTGATGTTTTAAAGATCTCTCCTAGTCTTTGGTATTTTGTAATGTGTCAAAAATGTATCTGTGTTAGTGCTCTACTGCTCCTTTAAAACTCACCACACAAGGCAGTGGCTTAAAACAATACCCGTTTGTTATCTCTCAGGTTCTGTGAGTTGGGAATGTAGGCGTGGCTTGACTGGGTCTTCTGCTTCATGGTCTTCAACGAGGCTGCACTCAAGGTGTTGGCCCAGGGGGTGCAGTCTCATCTGAAGGCTCAACTGGAGAAGATTTGCTTCCAATCTCACTTAGCAATTGTTAGTAGCACTCAGTTCCTTGCAGGTTGTTGGACTGAGATTGCTTTCTTTTGGGAGAGCTTATGTTTGTTTCACCTAAAGCCAGAGACTGCCACTAACCTTTCTAGAACTGATAAACACCCTTCCAGATTTACTGGTTTAACCTGGAGTCCCAGGTAGAACCCCCGACCTTGCTGCCAGCCCCAGACTTTTTTCTCCCGCTGTAGTGCCGAGACCAGTGCCAGCCCTCGGGGGAACCCACCCTTGTATGCACTGGTCACTGGTATATGTTTGTGTGTGTGTATAAATATAGCTGTGTATGTATTTCATGTTTGTTTGCTTGGATATTTCCTTTACTTCTGGTGAGCTCAACAATAGGAATTGTGTTTTGTTGCAGTCCCTAGCTGTTTTCTGTAGGAAGAACAGCCCTGCCTCCCACAGAGTATCTAGTCTGCTGTTCCTGGAAGCAGGTGCAGCAGTCAGTCACCCTTCTCTTTAGGGCACCCTGACTCCGTGAGCATGAGCAAGTAGATGCATTTCCACCTCCAGGCCCCTCTCTTCCCTCGACTGCCAAATGTTATTATTTTTCTTTGTGGTCAACATTTTTCCTTTAGAAGTTCTTATAGCTCAGTTTTTAAAATTCCTCTGTTATATTTCTGTTCTTTCCCCAGCTAGAAAAGGTAAAGAAATTGGCATATATAGAGGCAGCTGCCATGCTCCTGCCTCAGCCCACCTCCTTCCCAGGTGGTTCCTCTCTCTACCTGGTCTGCCTGGTCTGGGTTTCTGTCACGTGTGTTCTGTCCTCTGACTCTAGTCCCTACATTGGTTTCAGTCGGTAGCTTGATCAGTGCTCGCTGCCAGTCATTTGCTGTGGGTTTGCCACTCATTTCTTAGTTTGCTGAACATCATCCTTTGGTATTTTCTCCAAAAAAGGATTTAACTATTTGTAAGTTCAAAATGTTTTTCTGTTGCCTAAATACCTGAGTGGTGTTAGTTGATACACACTTCCTGGGCCACGTGTTCATTCCTTCCTGTGTCCTTGTCAGCCTCACCCCATCGCCCCTGGAGTGATACAGCTGTGAAGACAGACATCTGCCTGCGGCCTCCGCTCTTTTCCCACTATCCGGGACTCGATCTCTTTGCCTGGATGCCGGAAGGATTTTTGGCTTTGGCTTTGAAGTCCAGCAACTTTATCAGGACGTGCTGGGCCTGGGTTCATCATCTTCTGCCATTTTTTCCTGGAACGGGGCTTTGATTTTCAATCTGACCTGAGATCTTCTTTCAGTTCAGATTAGGGTCTTGAATTTCTATTCAAATACCTCTTCCGCTACATTATTTTAGTTCTCTTCTTCAAGAGTCATGTGCTTCTGACCCAGCTTGGGCCCCTTGACTTTCACAAACATCTCATTGGAGACGTGGAGAAAACGTAAGAGAAAGCCCCATCCTTTGTGCTGTCTGGGGCTGTTGTGGGGCTCAGGATGACAGGCATCGGAGCACTTTGTCATTCGCAAAGCATGACATGAATGCCACATCTGGATCTAGTAGGCATCACAGTGACTACAAGTGTTCATGCAGTCCACTCTGTCCAGTAGTGAAAATCAATCACAGGAAGCGTAATTGCGTGACTTGGACACGCAGAGCAGTGCTGGTGGCTGAGCTTGGGGCAAAGGCTGCAGTTCTAAAGTCCCCTTTGCAGCTCATTCCCCTTTTCTAATATACCATTGTTCACCCATTCTGCTGTAGACGGGCATTTGGATTGTTCCAGCTTGAAACCAATACAAATAGCATTGCAATGAACTTTCTTTTTTTTTTTTTTTTTTTTTGAGAGAGAGTCTTACTCTGTTGCCCGGGCTGTAGAGTGCCGTGGCATTAGCCTAGCTCACAGCAACCTCTGACTCCTGGGCTCAAGCAATTCTTCTGCCTCAGCCTCCCAAGTAGCTGGGACTACAGGCATGTGCCACCATGCCCGGCTAATTTTTTCTATATATATTTAGTTGGCCAATTAATTTCTTTTCTATTATTAGTAGAGACGGGGTCTCGCTCTTGCTCAGGCTGGTTTTGAACTCCTGACCTTGAGCAA
>CAUYRT010101409.1:0-78239 GCA_963574885.1 Lepilemur ruficaudatus | reverse complement strand
TGTGGAAAAGAATTTGGAGATTCCTCAAAGAGCTAAAAATAGAATTACCATCTGATCCAGCAATAGCATTATTAGGCATCTACCCAAAAGAGCATAAGACATTCTACGATAAAGACATCTGCACCTGAATGTTTATGGCAGCACAATTCACAATTGCTAGGTCGTGGAAACAACCCAAGTGCCCGTCAATTCATGAGTGGATTGTTAAAATTTGGTATATGTTCACAATGGAATATTACTCAATTTCAAGAAACGACAGTGAGCTAGCACCGCTTATATTATCCTGGATTCAGCTTAAGCCCATTATTCAAAGTGAGGTGACACAAGACCTGAAGAATGGGCCCCACTTGTACTTGCCATCAAACTGGTATTGACTAACACTATGGTGCTCAAATGGTGGGAATGTTCACTAGGGATTTGGGGGTTGGGGAGTAAACCCACGTCGGAGCGATGTGGTGGGCACTGTGGAGGGGTGGGATATGCTTGAAAAGTAGTTGGGGAGTGGAATTAGGGGTCTCAATAGGGGAAAGGAATTCCTCTAAAACTGATTTATGTGATTAACTGTACATCTTGGTAAATTCACTAAAAATCATTTAATTGTACACTTAAAATGGAGTAAAGGCATGATATGTAAAGTATATTCAATAAAGAAAAAAAATGTATACCACTTCAGTGAAACCTAGTAAGCAATGTCATATTAAACTTTTATAATTAAATAGTAAATTATTAAATTTATGGAAGATGTTAAATAAAGAAAGCATCTGTTTGACCAGTGATCAAATGCTATTCTACATGGAAACCTACCGTAAACATAATTTTAGTATCATGAAAAGGGACACAGTGCTAACACCTGTTATTGTTTTTGTCTTGGATTTCATTTTCCTTCTGCCTATAATGTGTTATATTCCTAAAAATGACCAGGTGCTTCTGCACCTAAATTTAATGCACTCATATCAGGATATTGCTTTGGAATAGAAGCAAGAAATTATTAAGAGGGCTGAAATGGGTTAGTCTAGTAAATGAACAAAAGATGCCTCCTCTCTGCTCTTTGTGTCACATCTTTTGAGCTATTCCTTGAACTTGACTGATTGGAGGATAGGTGAAGACTGGATACTATGGGAACTCAAAAAGTGCAACTTTTGATCAGATAATGGGAAAACACACAGGATTTTTAGATACTAACAGAGCACTTACCTTTGAATGAGTATAGACTTAAGGAGAGAACTAAAGTGAACAGTCACTCTGTTGTAGAGCTCTCCATTTTACTTCTTAGCTGGAAAATCTGGGTAGTGTTCAACTTAAATATTCTCTATATACTAACAATTTGGCAAGATGCCACAAAAGCATTTAAGAGTCTGCACTCTCTGATCTGATCCTGTTTCTAGGATTCTATATTGAAGAACTAACCAGATACATGTATGTGTGTATATACCACAGTAATTTCCACAAGGTTCATTTGATTTGTTCTTTCTATATTTCCCCACTTTCTTCCAGTTACAAGCAGATGGCCAAGTTATTATTTGCTTCCTCAACTTAGGTATTTTTCAGGACAAAAAGCAAAAGAAGCATGTGTCTAGAGTTCTTTCTATAGGTGGTAGGTGGTAGAAGAGATAATGCTAGGTTTGGGAAGGAAGGAAGAGGGAAAAATTAAGGAGTAAAGAAAGCAGAGAAGTTTTCTCAGACCAGTCTGAGGAGTGAGTGCTGTGCGTCCTTATTTACTGTGTACACATCTCAGTTTTTACCCACCGGTGGAACACAGGCTGGAATTTTAGCTTTAGCTTTGCCACTGACAGGGCAGACAAACTTAGTTAAACCCTGTATCAGGTGCTGGGGATATAGTAGTGAATAAGATGGACAAGGCCCTATCCTCGTGAATCCTATATCCCCATGGAAGACAAAATAAAATAGATAGCTCATTTTGTCCCAGCAAAACCAGGAGAAAAATCAGTCCAGGAAAAAAAAAAAAAGCCCTCAGCAATGACACAGATGATGGAACCAGTAGACACATACACTAAGTCAGCTAATATAACTATTATAACTATGTTAAAGTATTTAAAGGAAGCCATAAATGAAATGAGGAGCCATAAATAAAACCATAAATAAAGTAGATGATATAAGATCCAGGTGGAACTTCTAGACATGAAAAATACAATATCTGAAATGAAAAATTCACTGGAAAGGATTAATAGCAGATTATACTCTGCAGAAGAAAAAAAATCAGTGAACTTGAACACATAGCAATAAAATACATCAATATAAAGCACAGAGAGAAAAAGAGCAACAAGTAAACAGAGTCACAATAAATTATAGGAAAATATCAAGCAGAAAATGGCAGCAGGGATAGAAAAAGCATCCGAAGAAATTGTGGCCAACTTTTTTCCAAATTTGAGGAAAACTTTCAACTCACACATCCAAAAAGATTAATAAACCTCAAGCAAAACAGATACAAATAAAATGATGTCAATGCACATAATAATCAAATTACTGAAAAACAGCAATAACGGGAAAATCTTAAAAGCAGGCAGAGAAAAATAAAGACAGGCTACCTATATGGAAGAGAGAAAAGTAAAAATTTCCAAAGACTTCTCATTAGAAACTATGCAATCTTAAAGACAATGGAAAGACATCTTTAAAGAAAATAAAGAATATTACCATTTGACAAATCCCTAACTTGCCTAAGTAATATACCTAGGCAACGATCATCTGGGCTGCTAGCATCACACAAAAACAAACAACTTACATTATTTGTCTCAAGGGACAAAAGAGCATATTAAATGACAACATGTGATCACAATCAGCAAAATTTAAAATGAGGAAAATATTGCAGAACAACAGAATTCCTTAACCAAATAAATTGCAAAAAATAGAAAGAGACCTAAGAAACATAACAACTAAATCAATGTGTGAATTTAATTCCGATCTTAATTTTAACAAACTATAATTTTTTATACTATATATATATAATTATACTAACTGGATATCTGATGATATTAAGAAATCAGAAATCCATACTGAAATATTTGTGTTATTTGCAAATTTGTTTGGGAAGGGGTAAAGAATATGCATCATGTGTATAGGTATAAATGAAACCAGAGTTGCCATTAGTTGATTTTTACTATAGCTGGGTGAAGAGTAGATAAGGGTTCATTTCTCTCTACTTTTATTGATACATTTACAGAATAAAAATTTTTTAAAGAAAATGAAACTAAAAATGCAATGTTTTTTATTTCTCTAAGTTTGTAGGATGAAATTCATATACTCTATATGTACAGACATGTTATCTGTATTGTTACAGAACTGAAATGGGAGGAGGGGATACAAAAATGTATGTCGTGTGATCCCAATATAATTTTTAAATGTATAGGACTATTTTTATATACACATAAATGAGATCGGGAGAGGAGATGAGGGAAACACACATGTCAAAATATTAGGTGAAATTATTTCTAAGTAATAGACTTTTGAGTGATTTTAACTTCATTAAAATTTTCTCTATTTTTCAAGTTTGCCACATGATTTATTACTATAATCAGAAAAAACTATAAATTAGTTAAAATAGAGACCAAAACCCAATGTATCCAAACTCAAACATATAGTGTAGAATATTAACTCTGCCCTTTACTTCGGAGTTCAGGAATAAAGGGATAATCCAGAAATAATGAATCACACCCATACATCTGCTATGATATCTTCCCTGGGCACATTTAGTCCTTTCCTTCCTTGTTTTCTGAAAGCACATGGTACATGTCTTTTTTTCCTAATGTTTATCCCATTATACTATTGCTTTTTAAGTATCTCTCACTCTTCTCTTGCTTAAATGTGGAACCTTAGAGAACAAAGCCCACATCTCATTCACCATTATATTTTAGCACTGATACGTGGCAGATGTTCAATAAATATGTGCTAGATGGTTGAATGAGTTACTAACGTGCTTTCAAAAAAATAACAGAAACTAGAGAAAACAGGAGAAACAGGGATTCTCTTTTTACTAGAAGACCCTTTATAAGATCTATTAATTGATTATTTATTCATTTAAATTAACAATTAAGTTTCAATCTTGTGGTAGGTAGTTGAAAAAATATAAAACAAAAAATCAAATTATCTTAACCCCAAGAAGATTAGAATCACATAAGAGAAAAGAGATAATTATGAATAACCTCAATAACAAAATAAGTAAACAGAGGTGTGTATGATATAAAAGCCTAGTGTGGAAGAGTAAAGAATATTTACATCCCACTGAGAATACAAGAAAGCTCTGCAGAGAAGACAGCATTCGCATGGTCTTGAAAGATGGTTGGAAAAAATACATGGGTAAAGAATCACGCAAGTAAAAGTTGTAAACATGCACATACTTTGACATGATTAAAAAATGAAAAATGCAGAAACTGGGTGGAACTGAGAGGCTTATGATTATTATGTGTAGTGATTAAAAGCCAATGACTAGCCAGACATCCATGAGTTTATCCAGGAAACATTTATTAAAAGATCCTGGGCACCAGGTACCATGTCCGCCACCATTGTGGCCCTCTGTTCACCTGTCCACCCCAAATAGTTCTTTCACCAGCACACATGCAAGGTCTTAGCCTTCTAGCTTTGCTCCTTCCTCACTCTTCTCTCCCACCTCCCTCTCACTCCTATCCAATTCATCCATCAAAGCTCCTTTTAAAAGTTGCAGTTCAGGCAAATTAATACCTTCTGCCACCCTCACGCTCTCTGATGCTGTGGGTGGGTGGGTTCACCATCACCCTTGTCACATTACACCCTAATTGCCTGTGTGTTATTTTCCTACTCTACACTGTAATAGTCCTTGCCTTCAGTGAGCTTTTGCTCACCATCTGGGGAAGAAGGAAGGAAAAGAGGAAAGAAAGAAAGGATATGAAGGAAAAAATCCTTCTCGCTCAGCCTGTTGTTCTGTCTCTGCATTGTTTGCCTACTTGTCATCACAACCAGTAGAACTGAGAAGTGTTTTGTAGTTTAAACAATGTGGAGCTCCATCTGCCAAGCTTTCTTACCAGACTCCCCTGCCGTTCATCAGTGTTCCTCTTGACTATCAAATTATTATTGACTTTTTGTTGATGTATTATAGATTAATCACTGATCAAACAATCACTGATCTCAAATGGGAAAGGCGCCCTTGGTTAGTATATAACTGTGGATGCTGAAAAGATATTTATTTTTCTTCTATTTGTAAAAATGGGCAGAGGAGGAGAGTGGAGAGGTAGAAGAGGTTGGGGACGAGGGAAGGCATGTGTAAGCAACCCATTGAGACTAGAAGTTTTTCTTTCACATCTCCCACTCATAACAAATCTTAGTGGACATGGGAACAATTTTCACCAGGGAAATCAGGTTATTGGTACTGAGTTACAAAGGTATCCTAATGGCATTTTGGTTTTTTTCCTTCACAAAGGGAGCTGGACTGTCCACTTCACTCTCTCCAAACTATTTACATCTCAGCCAGTGTCAGATTATTTCTTGCTGTCATGCTTGGTTACCTCCATGTTATTGACTTAATAAATCAAATTTACCTAAATGTCCCCATATGTGGCCAGGAAGGAGAATCTGATTTTTTTTTTATTAATATGCACACACTGATCAACCATTTAGACTCCTCTGCACTTCTAGAGCTAAGGAGACATACCCATTACTTCACAATGTCCCTATTAGTTTTCTCTGGTTTTATTAAAACCTTTTCTCTTTCATTAAAATAAAAAGCCTCTGAAAAACTACAGTTACAGATTTTCTGCAACCCCCAATTTATGGCTGCTACTTGCAACCTTCAAAAGCTTTTAAAAATAGTATCAGCTCTATTATTCTACATTATGGTAATTGTAGCAAAGATTTAAGAGGCACTTTAAGACTTTTTAGCTCTACAGTATATTTCTGTTCCAATTTCTTGCTTAGGCATTTGGGAAAGAAGGCTTATTTAAAAGCTTTACCCTCTGCCCCCTGATATACAGCTTCCCTCTTAACTACAGTAGCTAGACCTCACCACACAATTAGGGAAGCTAGGTCTCCAATTAGAGCTCAGCAAAACATGGGGCAGAGCAATCTTTTCAGAAGCCCATTCTATTTATATGCACCTGACAAAAATCACAATGTTTCTCATGTGCCAGTACCTTTGACCCCTTTGTTATGCTTCACATTCCCTTGTTAACTCCCCACCCCTCCTTTGCTCCCATAGGAAATCAGCGCAGATAATCACAAGATTAAATAACTCCAATGCCACTGCCCGAACGTTCAGAGCCATTAATATAACAAACGCCCAAGGGGCCACAGAGATTTATGTAGTATTGAAATTAAACTGACCTCACCCCATCTTCGACATAGATCTGTTCTTCCTAGTTAACCTGTGTTTTTCTCTGGCTGCCCACTCTAGGATGGTTACAATTCAAAACGACCAAGGAAACAGCTAATGGAATTTCCACAACTGCGAGAATGCACAAATCCTAATCTGGCATTGTCCTCTGCAGTCAATGCTCCAAATGGGATGAGCATTTTAAACACAATTCCCTCCACACACCACATTGCAAAGGCATTTTTCTTAGGCACACGCCATATGGAAAAACCACACATTTCCCTGCTCCTTCCCTTCCCTCTTTTGGGAATTCAGTAGCATCTGGATGGCAGAAATCTGTAACAGGCTCCGACTCTGAAAAGAACATAGCCAAGTCCCACACTTCCCTTGTTCGGAGTAGAGCCCTCCTGCTGCAGAGCCACAGTCTTTTATTGTGTCAACATTTATCAGCTGGGGAGCTTTTCGAATGAACTTTCTAACTGAGCACACTTTCCCCCAACTCCTAGCTTCCTTCCAAAGCAAAGGCTAGCTCTATTCCACAGGCACAGTAAATAATCTGAAGTGTTTCTACTTTGTTTCGCCTTGCTCCAAGTTTCCGTGTAAATTTCAGAATGGTGAAACACAGAGATTCCTGCCCACTGGTATTTTATGATTTTAATTTGCTCAAAAGCTTTGAATTTCATTATATTTTCCCATTTGGTGCATGGGATTTTTACAGTTAACAGATGTTCACTTAATAGAGCCTCCTAGTGAGCAAATCAGTTTTTTCCCTCTGGTATTCATGTAACTTTCTAGTCCTGTAGTAGCTATTTCTGGTGCCTGCCAAGTTATCTGGCAGCGGAAGCACAAATTGAAAAGTGCAAAAACTCTTTGTAAATGTATATGCCCGTTCCTTCAGTCCCACTCATTCCAACTTAACTCCTTCCTCATTAACGCCATGTGAGAGAGCCCCCGGAGAAAACACCAACTTCAGAAACTAGACAGGTTTCATTTGCAGATGAGAAGATGTTCTGCGCCCAGTAAATATTTTCTTAGCCTCCGGCCACTGAAAATGCCAAAATGTTTAGTGCATCCAAAATATTAAAGGAAGAGTTTTCCAAATAACTCTTTTAGGCCAATCGCCAACTGAGTTATTTGGTATATTTTATTCAACTATATCTCAGGACATTAAAACAAGTCACAACACTGAAGCAAATCCCCTGTCCTAAGAATCGTGATTTATCTGCTTATAGTTCCTTACTTACCCAGGACAGGAAATTCCTGGGTGTCTGTAGAGCCTGGATCATGCGTATCCTTCAGGTTACAAAAGTCTGAGAAAGCCAACCTCCCACCCATACTCCTACTTGATTCAGGATACAAAGAATGATCTCTCTTAAGAGGCCATTTAGACCCCATATAAGTAGCAGGAAGTACAAGGCAAAATCCTTCACAAAGAAATAATTGAAAATCGCAACTTGCTAGAAGTCCTTGTTGTTATTTCTCAGTAAGATTCCTAAGATTAGGGCTTGCGACAAGAGAGAGATAAAAAGAAAGGGGGTGAGAGGAATTTGGGATATCATCAAATCACATGCCTTCTCTCCTGATTGAAAACTCCTAAACATGTGCCACAAACTTAGTTCTCTTTGGATCTTACGGAGAGCTGGTGGGCTTCTAACGTAAGCTTTTGTGATGCCATTATCTAGAATATTTATACTCTGACAAGCCGTCCATCTATAGCTTCTGAGTTACTCATTCCTCAGGACTGAGGCATTATTTCCCTCCCCAGGAAGTTCTCCCCACTCCCCACCATTTATCCTCAACTGAATTAATATGTATCTCTTTGTAGCTAAGAAAGACTTTATTTTCCAAATGTCTTATTTAATAAGTAGGTAAGCTGACTCCATCAGCACTTAAGGTATGCACCTAACTTCTCATAGATGGCTAAACCCAGAGCCAAAAATTAAACCCAAGTATCCAGACTCCCACCTAAAGCACGTTCTACTATCTTAGTTACAATCTACTTTAGCATAATTCTTTTCATATTTTTAATCTGCCCCACTATGCCCAGCTCTCTAAGTATTTTGAGGTTTGCTGAGCACCTCTTCTATGCTAGGTTCTTTAAAGGCATTTCTTCACGTAATCCTATGGCTGCTGAAAGGTGCGTTTATCAATCACAGTCCAATCAGGGAAACAGAAAGCACTCTAGGTGTTTCAAATGGAGGAAACTGTGTGAGATCCATGATTCAGGGAATGGAAGAGTTGAGAAGTCTAACAGGAATGGTGAGGCTACCCAGAATTTCGCATAAACAGGAAGCTGTCACCTCAGGGCTGGAAAGACTAGGGAGAAGGCATGTCACCAGAGCCATGGGTCGGCACCTATGAGGGAAGCTGGAGCCATAGCCAACTTGTCCTGAGGGAGCTGGAACAGTGGAAGGCAGACAGCTGCTACCAGAGAGGCTACGCAGAGCTGACAAGAGGGAGAAAAACTCTCTCGCCTCTCTTCCTCCAGCCCTCAACTCTCCCACCAGTTCCTTCCACTGGCCAAATCCAGAAAAAGCCAGAGAAGAAGGGAGCTTGCAGGTGTCAGCCCTCCCTGTGATTCAGAGCCAAGAAAGGGTTAAGAATGGCTCTGAGAACAAACAAATCACATCACACACAGTAAGTCCCATAAGCTCCATTTACCATTCAGGAAACTTAGGCTGAGAGTTGAGATACTTCCCCAAAATTAGATATCTAATAAGTGATCAATTCTGCATTCCAGCTTCAACACTCCACCGCCCACAATCTCTCACTGCTCTGTCTTCACTCTCACCCATGAACACACAGTCGGTGCTTAATGTTTGACGTGTGAACTGGATGAAATGCCAAGCAAGCAGCCTGCTTCTGTTCACATATGAAGACTTCCCTGTATGAATTTCCAGTGTCTGTTGATTAAAAGTCTAGAAAAAAGTCCTAGTTGTTCCCCATTTGTTAGAAAGGACAATGCCATTATGCACTCCCAAAATGATGAACTCTCATGGAGGATGGTTTGGAGTCACTCATAGGAGTTCGTGTCTGAAATAATACAGAATACAGTTGTGCTTATGAGCAAAGGCTTTGGAATTAGACTGAGCTGGACACAAACCTTTCCTTTCCCCTCACAAGCTGGGTGACCCTGGAGGAAGTGAATTCATCTCTGAGCATTTGTTTCCTAATAGGTAAAATTAAAATAATAGTGTCTACCACACAGGGCTATAAGGAGGACTAAATTAGATCAGTTGTATAAATAGAGATGGTATGATGCCTGACACACTTTGAGTGCTTAATATATATTAGAAAAGATGACAATAATCAATGCTCAGAGAAACATCTTCCAGGAAGAAATACAACTTTATCCAGACAGTCCAAAAAGTGAGGTCTCTCTCTTAAGTATTCCTGCAATAATAACTCATGGCTGAGCAATAATTTGGCAATAGTAATAATAAGCCAGCAACCCCGGGCAGCAGCAAACCCCAGGGCCCTTACTAACATGGTGGGGGCGTTTAAATGTCTTTTGGTTCTTCAATGGCAACAAGTTAGTAACCTAAGAATTAACGAATTCTATTTATGTGCATTCAGCTGATCAATATTCACTCAGCACGCTCCAGCTCTGCGCATCTCAGGGGAATAAAATAAATTGTCAGTCAGCAGCACAATTTTGTCGTGATGGTGGTGGTAATATTTTTTTCTTTTGCTAAATTATTCACCTCAAAAAAACAATTTGATAAATGTTTATTTCTTCATAATACATTCCAACAACCACTGATTTGTGATCCTCGCTGTGGACTGAATTTAAATTGTAGAGAAGTAGGGGCTCCACAAAAACACCAAGACAAGGCCACAGACAAGCTCTGAGAATTTTTTTTCCCTTGCTCTCACAGAGCACCCTGGCCTCCCACAGCATGAGGGCACTAATTGAATTTAAGAGACGCAGTAAGTGAGAAGCACACACTAGCGCTCCTGCAGGGTGAACACCAATACTGCAGGTTGGCAGGACATTTGGTGACACAAGGGAATAGCCCTACAGCCAACCCAGAAAGATGAGGACTGGGAGTTGTGCTGACAAGGGGTCCATAAAAGGAGACAGGTGAGAAGATGGGGTCAGGTGAAATTCTGAGTGCTTTCTGGCATCAAAAAGGCTTTCAGACCCAGAGGTCGTATCTGAAAAATGATAGAACCAGTGCAGGGTTACTGTGTTCTTGCTGCCTCTTCTGAATAACCATCTCACTACCATCATCACTGAGATGGTTCCCCAGTTTGAGAGAAAGTAAATACTTCTTGCAGGTATTAATAGTGGGGTAGGAAGGTGGTACACCCAAGGCATCCTTCTTCCCCTGTTCTTCCCTATCATCGTGACGTCCTTGATAGCCAATGACTGTGTATTTTCTGCAATATTTTCTCCAAACATTTAAGAGGATTTAAATTAAGAAGAACTGAAGCTCAGTGTGCCAAGATCAGCAGGACAGATCGTTATTTTCCTTCACACAGGAAAAGTACAGAAGTTAATGCCTGCTGCTTGGCACTCGGCCTTCCTAAGCAATCATGCCGATGGAAATTCCCTCTCTGTAAAGATCCACCACGCACCCAGACTTCTGTCCTGCCTGCAGCATGAAGCAAACTGCTCAGGTTTAGCTTGGCTGAGATCATGAACAATCACATCCATTTCCCATTTTCTGACATAGAGAGTTCTGAAAAAAGATTCATGCCAAATTTTTAAATGTAATTTGTTCTGGGAATTAAGATTTTTTTTTCTCTTTTTTTACAACCATCATGTTTTGTGTATGTAACTTTTCAAATACTACCATGGAATTTATTCCTGAGCTAGGTAGGCTGCCAAGCTTTTGTGCTCACGGAGGCAACTGTTTTCAGTGGCAGCCTCTGTGTACTTGGTAGCTCGCTCTTTAGATTGGGGATGTAAACTCAAATACCTCCAGAGGTCACTGAAAATAAATGAGTGAAGCCAGCCACATCAGGGAGTATTAGAGGCAAGGGAGGGAACCGTTGACAACCTGAGAGCATGGGCCCCGTCTACACAGCTGCTACCAAGCTCCAGAAAATTGCCTTCATGGGAAATGAAATGTCAGCATTGCCAATTCTTCTAGTTTTGCCAAAGAATTGCCAAGTTCCTCTAATTTTTTAAGAGAAGCTGGAAATCTGGATTTTATATAAAATCAATTGGCAACAAATTCAATAAAAATAAAATCAACACAAGTGTGGGCCAAACATGGGCAGCTGTAGTTTGTGATTTCTTTTTTTCTTTTTTTGTCTTTCCTTTAGTATGTCTTGAAATGTAGTTTGTGATTTCTAACCAGCATTATCCTCTTCCAAAGTTTACAATACTTTGCAATAGACTGTACTAAGCAGTAAGGAATTAAACCCAATGCATAGTGGCTGAATGCAATAGAAGATTACTTCTTGCTCATGTAACAGTTCGTGGTGGTTCCAAATCAGTTGAGATGGTGGGGACAGAGGACTTGGGGGCGGGGGGAGGGCCTGCTCCATACAATCATTCAGGAGACCAGGGTGAGTGGCTCTGCCATCTTCAGTGTATAATTTCCAGGGCCACCCTGGAGGTCACCTTTGTCCCAGTCAAATATTAGCTCCTTTCTCCTGTTCTTTCTACATGGAGGCAAAGGGAGTGGACAGGGCAGATAGGAGTAAAAGACAAAACCTGCCTTTCTCCCAAAGTCATATTTTCTGTCAAGAATCTGAGGATCTTACCCTAGTAGACTCTAGAGAGAAGCTGGTGCTTTGCAAGCATCAACACTCCCTTTTCCCTTTTTAAAAAGTGACAGGTCAGAGATTTTATGATATCCCAAAGTTTGTCATGACACCATTTTCCACTTTGAGATGGAAAAAAAACCAGACGTTACCAGCAATTGCCAATAAGGGGCATCATTTCATGACCTTCTTAGCGCATGAGAGCTGGAAGCATACTTACGGATGCATCCCAGCCTCCTCCACATAAAGAAGAGTGTTTGTCAGTGGCCACACAACTCCTCTGAGGCAGATGTATCATTAACAAAATCCGAAACCATTGTTTTCTCTCACTACTTTATATATAGTCCAAACAATAATGTGAATCAGTTTTCCACATGGCTTAAAGGAATATTAGTGTAACATGGTCCATTTTTATACACACACACACACACAGACACACAGACACACACATATTTCAAAAGCCAATAGCAAAATAAAAGGCACGAGGAATGTGGTCAACATCTGTTATTTATTATGCTTTCCCAATACCCTTTCTCTCTTCTTCTGGCAACAGCACCCTGATTTTCCTTTGAGGAACAAGCTGTCTGTGCCCCATTCTACATGTTTGACCCCACTCTTTCCTTCTGCCCCAGGAACAGGCAGGTGTCCCAGTCCCGGCAATCAGAGCATTCCTGCTGTGGCCACAGCGTCTGATTTAGGGATAAACATGTTCCGAGCAGGCAAACAGACTCCATTCAGGGACTTTTGTTAGATGGGAAGAAAATAAAGATATCTGCTGGACTTGAAGATTGAAAAGAAGGCATAGGCCAGGAGCTGCGAGGCCTATAGGGTAGAAACTCCTGTCTACTCATGAAGCTGAAACAGAGGAAAACAGAATTACCCGACCGAAAGAAAGTCATTTGAATCTCTGGATCTAGCTATGTGTAATATTAATCCCTTTTGTTGCTGTTGTTATTAATATTTTAAGTCAATTTGAGTGGGATGCTAAAATGTCCTCCTAACAGAAAAAGAGAAATCAGCTAGCATATCCTAGGATGAAAAAGTCCAAATTAACAACTTATTTATTGTTTGTGAGGGAAGCTCCAGAGCTTTTAGGAGGGAGACACAAAGATATGAGGGGCAAATAACAGTCAGAGTAGTAAGTACTCAATAAGAGTGAACTCTCTCATGTGCTGTCAAAAAATTTTATGCATATTAATTCAGGAAAATTCCATAACCCTGTGAGCTAAATATTATCATTATCCCTGTTTGACAGGCAAGGAATTAGGTTTACAGAAGTAACTTGCTGAAGGTCATAAAATTAGCAAGTGGTAAAGCCAAATTTTCATTCTATAAACTTCAAAGATGTAGTTCTCATTCCTGGTGTTGTAATATCTTGGTGGATATTTCCTCACAGAGGACATTGGTCCAAAAAAGTGATAAGAACGTTCCTATAAGATATTGCACAAAATAGGACTGGGTTTTCCACTTATTTGAATGACAACACTCTTCCTCATTGAAGATCTTACCTACTCCGAACATAAGAAAATTAAAGTCAAGGCCAATTCCAGCCTCTGGATAAATACAGACTTGTTTCAGGACTGACGATCATACTTGCTCGGCCTAGAGCTTTTGTGCAGTGCACCAACCAGACAACCAGACACAGCAGCCCTGATTAAGACCAAGTGAGTTTAATGAATTGCTAAAAATCAGAGACCTGGAAAATGACACAGCCAGAGCCACAACCAAAATCTCCAACACCCACGACAGAATAAAAAACAATGCGATCTCTTCCTGGGTCCCTCTCTTCACTCCAGTATTCCTCACAGAGTATCCGTGCTACAAATGTCTGTGTCATATTTTTAATTCTAGTAAATTGCAAGGAATAAAGGCAGCCAGTGGTGATAGACAGACTCAAAGCTTCACTGTCAGGCTACAATCCCACTTGTTTCTTTTGCTGGGTGTGTGGCTTTGAGTACATTGATTAAATACGTAAGCATTAGTCTTTCCATCTGTCAAGTGGGAATAAATATCTACTCCACCAGGTTGTTGGCTTAGTGACTGACACATAGCAAGTACAAACAAATGGCAGGTCTTCCTTTCCCACCTCTGCCCACCCACCAGGCTCTCTGCTCAGCTAGACTTTCTGAACAGGGCACACAGTTTAGGAGTAG
The DNA here is from genome assembly GCA_963574885.1 of Lepilemur ruficaudatus. Taxonomy (NCBI): domain Eukaryota; kingdom Metazoa; phylum Chordata; class Mammalia; order Primates; family Lepilemuridae; genus Lepilemur; species Lepilemur ruficaudatus. The sequence continues at coordinate 64,073 of CAUYRT010101409.1, read as the reverse complement.
CCAAAAATGAGGCCTCCCTAATTCCCCATTCTGATTAATGAAGAGCCTGAAAAGCTCAGTGGAACTGTGGCTGGTGTATTTTGATATATCAAAGACATTCCTCCCTTCCCTCATTTATATTTTAGACGACCCAGATCAGACGCTGCACACCTAGTTTGTTCCCACAGGATAGAGTTGACCTAGACTGTAAAATGAGACTCCCAGTGATAAGTTTGCCAGAAATATGATGGCAATGATTAGTGAGGGAAGGGGAAAAGCACTTCTCAGCTGACGTTAGTGGGCAACTGGAGGAGAAAATGGAATAACCAGAAATACTTTTAAAACATTCGGATAAAGTAACAGAAAAGTTCATGAATCTGGTTAGATGTGATTCGTTTGTATTTAAGTAGGTGGAAGACAAAAACAAAACCAAAAATAAAACCTTCCCAAAGCCCAGTGTGGCAAATAGAATTTAGTGCTTTTTCTCTAACAAAAAGATGAAAAAATGTGACTTTTTTAGGAAAAAAAAAGTATTCACTGTTTTTCTTTTTAGCACTTACTGTGTTTTCCATGGTGCTACGTACAAGACAACTTTGTCCCTGCTCCTCGTAGGGACAAGCCTTATGCTTAGATGGTGAAAGAAGACAAACAGGAAGGGAAAGTTAATAAACTACATGAGACAAAATATTTTTAGTTACCAAACACTTGATAAACTCAAGGCCCACAGAAATTTATAGAGCGGAGAATTCATTCAAGTCTCTACCCTTCCCTTCCCTTCATAGCAGATACAATCACCAAATCCCATGTTCTCCCCGTCTTCCATCTCCCTCCCGCTCATTCTTTCTGTCATTGCTGCGCCTCCCTTGGGGCTTGTCACCAGCATTTCTAGCTTTGACCAGTTCAGCAGCTTTTGCTGTCTTCCTGATATTCAAGCCCAGACTGAACACCGAGGCCTCCTGTCTCTGGCCTCTGACATATTCTCTCCTCTCTGCCCCAAATGACCTTATTCTCGCTCATTGTCTTATACTTGGATTGTTTCTGCTTATCTGTTTTGTTTAACTTTAGATGTCATCTCCTCCAAGAAGCCCTCTCTGATCCTTCACCAAACAGGTAGAGAGATGGACATCACACCCAGCAGATACTCCACCTGGGTGTTCCTGTCTTATATTTACCCTAGCCAAGGTATCACACTGGGATTTCTGCTGCTTCTCTGTCTCTGCACTAGACTCAAAGCTCATTGAGGCTGGGAGTGCCCCCATTGTGGTAGATTTCCAGTGCTTAGCAGAGATTCTAGCAGATATTAGGTACTCAGAAAATGTATATTAAACAAATGAGTAGGTTGGAGTAGCTGGGAGGGATGTTTGGGAAAAGATGGAGTTGTAAATCAGTTTTAGAGGAGTTTAAATAGGTAAAATTGACAGCATGGGAACTTTCCAATAATTTTGATAAACAATAGAGTATACCAAAATGTAAATGTCCTTAATGGTGACCACTAGAAGATATGAATTTTTTATCAAAAAGCATGTTTCAATTTAAAGCTAAGCTCTGTATAAATAAAATAGAATGTTGGGGAGGATAAACTTTTGAGGAATGGAAGAAAACAAAACTCATTCTTTCTAAACTAAATCCCTCCATTTTAGTCTGCTTTGCCAATCAGCAAAATTTTTAAAACTTCAGTCAGGAAAAAAAAGACCTTAGATAATTTTAAAAATTTTTTTCCAAAATATTAAGTACTACATTGTGATTGAAATAAAATGTATACCTCACAGAAAAACAATATTCAGTGGTCCCCTCTATAACAGGAGACTCAAATGTCTTCACCTGACCCTTCATATGTCTCCATCTTGTTTTCCTTTATCTCTCTCTTGTTATTACTCTTTTCTCTACCCTTTCCAGTCCAATGAGATACTAAATATTCCCAAATAAATCATAATTTTATTTTTATATCTCTGCCTTTTCACATCTTGTAACTTTTTCTGGGATACTCTCTCTGTGTCTGGAGCTGATAAACTCACTCATTAATGCCCAATTTGAATTCTCACCTCCTCACCATTCCCTCAAAAGACAACCTAATTCTCTCATTTCCATTCTCCCATAGTGGTCTATCTCTATTCAAATGCTCTCTGAAGAGCCTGAGTTTCATGGAATGTCAATAGAACATATAGGGACCAAGGGTTTCCATTTCTGGTAAATTGTGAAATATTTGGCTGAAGATGCAGCATTTCTGAGGTCATTTCATATGTTAGTGTACACTGTGAAACTTAAGGAATTATGGCTTTGTGCATTTCCCAAATTTATGTAGTTATGAAATGTATGGAACCAAGAATCCCCTTTCTTCACAAAATAATTTGTAGGGCTTGTAAGCTGCAGAGTATTTTGGGAAATGTGGCTTATTATGTGATTATCCACCTGTCAGTCTTGCCAAAGGATTTGTGTGCTTCTTGGGAATAGAACTCATTTTGTATTGGTCTTTGTAACCTCAATAGTTAGTACATAGTAGGTTGTTAATAAATATCTCTATGAATTAATTTATAGAAAGAAAAGAATAGTGCTGGAAAAAAAAAAAAGCTAAAAGGGATGGGCAGCCCCATATACCTCTCATGATAGACAAATGAAAACTCACCTACACACACTCACCTACACACTGCACCTAACTGTGCAGTCCAGTGTAATGTGGGTTAACTATAAGTCATAGAAACCCAACTCAATCTCATCTTTACCAAACAGAAATGCATTGATAATATGGCTGAATACTGGTGCAGGTTACAGATGTGATGGAAAGGCTGCAAAAATCTAGGACCTAGGGGGAAAGAACAGGTAACTTCATGCTTTTGGCACACAAATGCTCTCTGTATCCACCTTCCATCACTGAAGCCCTGCTTCCCTTTGCATTTATGTGCCATGTCCTCTTACTAAAATTGGTTGGTCAGAATGGCAGGAAACATGGGAACCACAGCCAAGACAAGTATCCTTATCAGAAAGTGTGAGCCTCTTTTTCTTAGCATCTATATACCAATCTCACTTAAGGACCCTGCTTGGTCTTTGCATGGGTCACAAGTCCATGCTTAGGATCAATTTCTGCTGCCAGTGAGATGGATAATAGAACTAAGGCCTGACCACAACTCTGGCCGTTCCTGTTTTCAGGGGCCTCCGTGCAGTCCCAGAAAGGGGAGATGAGAAAGCTTGATGAGCAGACTGAAAAAGAGCTACCGCCCTCCACTCTAGTTGATTAAACATGGCTATTAACGAAAAGGCTGCCCAGACACTTTACCCTGGGTAACGAAACAAAATAACGCTTTCTTTTTGTTGTTGTGGAAAGGGCAGTATCTTGCTTTCTGTTTTGGCTTTAAGCATCTCTCTCCACTCTGAAGGAAGAGCCTTTCAAAACATCAAAGCAAAACAACACAGGGAATATACACTTGGCTTATTGAAATGGAAAGATGCTGAGTTTGTCCTTCAAATGCAAATACATCAACCTTTTCAAACCCCTGGATGCTCACTAACAAGAGAAATACTTGTCTGATAGCTTAACAGTGACAAGTTAGGTCTTTATTTCACGTGGGTTTTTTTTCCCCTGGTAGAGGAAACACAATTTGACCCTCAGACTACCCATAAAATTTGGGTAAAATAAGGTAACTTATACACAAGACTGTCATAATCCACATAAATCCAACATCATTTAATACTTATCTTTTCCACCATCCTGCGGGAAAAAAAATTGGAAGAACCATTTATATTCTACTTTCCTATTCTGTTTACCTAGACTTTTCCAGTCATCAATGGAGCAGAGTTTAATTTTTTGACAGAGACAAAAAAAGGAAGAATTAATATTGTAATTGGAATAACTGCCTCAATCAGAATTGCACTTCAAGATGCTTGAATGGATGGGCCAAATAAGTTCAGGCATCCATTAGTTTCCAAATTGAATTAAAATATATTGAGTGCTAACTCCAAAATCTAAAGGCAGCCAGCTGGAATAGAATGGGAATGATCTGGGTCTAAAAGGGTAGTGCAGACAGCACAAAGCAAGGAAAGATTATGGCATTTTTGCTGACCTGAAAGAACAAAACAGAAATCTTAAAAACCGTTGGTAATTTATTACAGTCCATTATACTAATATTGCTGTTTACTCCGAGTCTGCATAATGGGGGGTCCCTTTTGATTCCACACATCACAATAGCACAGTTCTAACCCTCCTCTCTGCTCCTTCCTCAGAAACCCTTTTTCTCTGCCATTTGCTGTGTGCAGCAGAGATGACCTGTGGTAATTGCTGAAGACATTTTCACCCATATTTTTTAGCAAATGTAATTTCCTTTTGATGCTGCCACATCTCTCCCCACCCTGCTGTGACAGCAAACTCCAATAATCATGCCTCTAACATTCAGATAGAGATCAAGTAATGCAGCCAGCTGTATCACAACTTTTGACTTTCAACACTGTACTTACTTGGGTGCACATATTACCATTTGAGGAAATGAAAAACATTTTTTTCTCTAATGAAAATAGCTTTTGGCCTGAGGTGAAGCTGGTAGAATTGTCCTGAGTTTTTAAAAAAACAAAAAATAAAAATCTTTTTCATATAATTTGGTTCTAACAAGAGTCTTTTTAAAAAAAGTGAATGTTGTTTTCTCTAACATGCATTTTCAAAGCACCCCATGACTAAAATACTAATTAATACGGTTTTGAAGAAGTGGTCCTAGTTTTTAAGACTGTTCTTCAAATAGTGAGTCTTTAAAGTAATTTTTTCAAAGGAAGGAAGAGAAAAGGTAGAGAAAGGAAGAAGAGAGTAAAGGTTGCATAACAAATTATTGCAAAACTTAGTGGCATAAAACAACCATTTGTTATGTTCACGGATTTTGTGGGTCAGAAACTCAAACAGGACACAGCAGGAATGGCTTATCTCTGCTCTCTGTTGGCTGGAGCTTCTGCTGGAAGATTTGAAAGCTGAAGTCTGGAAGCATCTGAAGGTTCACTGATTTGGATGTCTGGCAGTCAAATGATAGCATTTGGCTGGAGATCTTAGGTGAGGCTAGCGTCAGCTGGAATACATAGGCAAAACTCTCTATTGGCCAGGGCTTTCTCACTCCATGGCAGCTTGGGACCCATATAATGTCCCCCAAAGGACCAGTTGGAAATGATATGTCTTAGTATCACTTCTCTAGAACACACAGTGAATCGATGGACTAACATCTCATCAGAGACCAGCCAGGAAATATTATATGATTTGAACCAAGGTCACTCTCCACATATCACCTTGAGAAGGGAGAAGCAAGGCTGCCCAAACAGAAAAAAATAGACTTGATAAGTTGCTGAACTTTGAACTATTTATCCAAAGAATATCATTTCATACCTAAGACTCTAAATTAATATTAAACATGAAGTTTAAATATTTTCTGCCAAAATGAGAGTCCAAGAAAAAGATGAAATCAGTTATAAAAATCATAAAGAGAGCCACTTTATTTTTATGTCTGAGTTTTAGTACATACATACCTTTGGTCCTAGGAAACCAGGAATCTGTTTAAGTTTTGAATATGTTTTTTTTTTTAAAAAAAAAAAAAAAGCTCTTCTTTAGAACATAAGCTACTTGAGGTGATGAACTATGATTCCTTTCATGTAATGAATTTTATTGAACATCTATCATGAGCAAGTTATTCTAGTAGGCACTAATATAAAAGAATGACCTAGTTCTTGCTTTCAAGGAGCTCAGCATCTGTAGTATAGAAAGAGCAAACAATCATTTTAACAGGGACACTCCATAAGTTCATTCAAAAAATAGAGACTGTATACATGGTCCCAAGAATGAAAATGTAGTAGTCATCAAAATAGTATACAAACTAGAAAAATACGCCAAATCATGCCATTAACAAATTAATCTGTGGATTAATTTCAAGAATCAGGCATGTCATGCTTTAGGATAGATGTAGCTTACAGTTAGCCTGATGTTATGATTTTTCTAAAAACATCTTTCCCATCCCAGGAGGAGCTAAAGGACTTGAGTAGGGTCTTGGAGTTTTGTCTTGATGTAGTGGATGCAATAAAAATTTTAACATCTCAAATCTGTACATAGAGATCAGAGAGTTTAAAGGATTTCTCCCAACTTCTGTCAACCTGTGCAGAACTAGCTTCTCTCTGGTGTCTCTCCTCTAAAAATAATATGTCAGAAAGAAGGGTAGGGGAAATTCCTCAAGTGATTATATCATACTAAGACCCAAGAGAAAAGAGAGAGGCTGATTTTATTGGCTCAATCACTTTATCTGTTTTAGAGATTCAGGAAACAAATGTAATACATGATAGTATTACTCTGGCAGTGTTCTGTTGACCGGCAAAAAAATTATTTTTTAATTCACTTGCATATCTGCAAAATCACTAGAAAAGCACCAGACTAAGGTGCTTTTAGGAATAATACAAGGATGCCCACATGTACCATTTATATTTAACATGGTACTGGAAGTCCCACTCAGAAAAATTAAGCAAGAGAAAGAAATAAAAGACATCCAAGTTGGAAAGGAAGATGTTAAATTGTCCCTATTTACAGACAACATGATCTTATACATAGAAAACCCTTAAATACTCCACCAAAAAACTTTTAGAACTAATACAAATATTTAGTAAAATTGTGGTCATAAAATCAACATACAAAAATCAGTAGTATTCCTATATATTAACAAAGAAATATCCAAAAAAGAAATCAAGAAAAAAAATCATATTTACAAAAGCTGTAAAAACAAACAAACAAAAACTTAGGAATAAATTTAAACAAGGAAGTGAAAGAACTATACATTGAAAACTATAAAACACTGATGAAAGAAATCAAAGAAGATACAAATAAATGGAAAGATAACTCATGGTCATGAATTGAAAGAATTAGTATTGTTAAAATATCCATACTACTTAAAGTTATCTATAGATTCAACATAATCTCTATCAAAATTCCAATGACATTCTTCAAAAAAATAGAAAAAAGCAATTCTAAAATTTGCATGAAACCACAAATAACCTCAAATAGCCAAAGCAATCTTGAGCAAAAAGAACAAAACTGGAGGTATCACACTATCTAACTTCAAAATATACTATAAATCTATGGTAATCAAAACAGCATAGTATTAGCATAAAAACAGAGACATCAAGCAATGGAACAGAATGGAGAGCCCAGAAATATGTCCACACTTTTATGACCAATCGATTTTGGACAAAGGTGCCCAGAACACAGGGAAAGAATAGTATCTTTAGTAAATCGTCTTGGGACAACTGGATATCCATACACAGAAAAATTAAAGTAGACCTTTCTCACATGACATACAAAAATTGACTTAATATGGATGAAACACTTAACTGTAGGAGCTAAAACTATAAAACTACTAAAAGAAAACACAGAGGAAAAGTTCAATGACATTGCTCTAGGCAAAGATTTTTTTTGGATATAAACCCAAAAGCACAGGCAACAAAAACAAAAATAGATAAATGGTATTACACCAACCTAAAAGGCCTCTGCACAGCAAAGGAAACAATCAACAGGGTAAAGACAACCTATGGAATGGGAGAATACATTTGCAAACCAGACATCTGATAAGGGGTTAATACCCAAAATATAAAAGGAACTCATACAACTCAATGATAAGCAAACAAGTAACCAAATTAAAAAATGAATAAAGGATCTGAATAGATATTACACACACACAAAAGACACACAAATGGTCAAGAGAGGTATATGAAAAAATGCTCAACATCACTAATCATTAGAGAAATACAAATTAAAACCACAATGAAATATCACCTCACACCTGGCAGAATAGCTATTATCAAAAAGATAAAGGCAAAAACTGTTGGACAGGGTGTGGAAAAAAGAGAACCCTTGCACATTGTTGGTAGGAATGTAAATTAGTATAGTCAATATGGAAAACAGTATAGAGGTTCCTCAAAAAATTAAAAAATAGAACTACTATATGATCTAGCAATTTCACTACTGGGTCTGTATATCCAAAGGAAATGTAATCGGTATTTTGCAGAAATATCTGCACTCCCATGTTTACTGCAGCACTCCAAGACACGGAATCAACCTAAATGTCTATTAACAGATGAATACATTTTTTTAAATGTAGTATATATGCACAGTGGAATATTTGGCCATAAAATAGAAGAAAATTCTGTCATTTGCAACAACATGGAAGAACCTGGAGGATGTTCTATCAAGTGAAATAAGCCTGGCACAGAAAGGCAAATGCTACATAATCTCACTTACACATTGAATCTTCTGTTCACTGAAGTAGATAGTAGAATGACAGTTACCAGAGTTTAGAATAGGGGGCAGGGGATGGGCAGGGGAGATGTTGGGAAAATGAAACAAAATTTCAGTTAGATAGGAGAAATAAGGTCAACAGATCAATTGTACAATATGTTGACTACAGTTAATAGCAGTATATTGTAAATTTGAAAATTGCTAAGAGAGTAGATGTTCTCACCACAAAAAAAGATAAGTATGTTAATGCATACACTAATTATCTTGATTTAGCTATTTCATAATGTATACATAGATCAAAATATGTTATACACTATAAATATATATAATTTTTGTCAATTTAATACATAAATTAAAATGTTTTTTTAAACAAAGTCCTGGGCCTAAAGTATGACTAATTCATTTTCTTATAGCAGAAGAAACAAATAAACCATAAAAGAAAGTTCTCATAGGATTGGGCAATGGAAGCTTAAACAGTTTGGCTTCTGGGTAAAACACAGTTTGTAGGGAGTTAGGAGGTACCCCTAGTCACGTCTGGGTTTACCTCAACCTCAAAGCCCTGTTTCTTTCTGAAGGAGAAAGGTAACTAGTGCTTTGCAGGTGAGTCTCTCATTATCTCTTAATTAGGGTTATTGAGGCACAAAGAGAAATTCAAGAATTAGCAACCATAGTAATCTGCACTCTTCCCATTTGGAAGACGAGGACGTGTTCTCAGAGCCACACGGGTAGTAAATAGCAAGGCCGAAGCCCCACACATCTGTGTAGTCTTCACCCTGAGCTATCATTTTAAGGGAAGACACATCAAGGAGAATTAAAGCCAAGGGCTGGGAACAAAGAAGCTGAGATTAGTAGCTTGTGACATCAGAGAACATATGTAACATTTCCTAGCTCCATGGGGGAGGCAGAAGGAGGGATTTCAGTGCCTCAACCAGATTTTAAATATTTCAGCCAATTACAAATCTCCAAGTCATATGAGACTCTAGGGTGTTTACTCAAGAGCCCCTGGATATATTTTAGGGAAAGAATAGGAATAAATTTTAACTATCACCTCCCAAACTTATTTTTTTAATTGTTGAAGAGTGATATCACCATTAAAAATTGACATTATATACATAGGAAAATCAGAACTACACAACCAAAAATAAAGATTAGCTTTTTTGCAGGAGGAAGAGGGAAATTATTACTATGGGTATCTTTTACTCTCCATCTTATTATATATCTCTGTTTGAATTTTTGACATTTAGCATATAACAGTTTTATATTTGAGGGAGAACAAGATGGTTTTATTTTTTAATCATTGCAAGAAAAAGAAAGATTAGCAGATTGTTCAGAATAAAAAAATAATTTTTTAAAATAAAAGATTTTTAAAGTTTAAAACCAGAAATGAAGACATTTGAGCCAAGGAAAAAGAACTAGGGTTTTAATTACCACTATTCTCTTGTTTTTCATTTTCAGAAAACTAGATAAGGTGCAGTGTGAAGGACATAAGAGGAAAGTAGCCACTTTCTTATTACTTGGAGGAAGAGGATTCAAAAAGAACAAAGGAGCTCACTGACAGGTGTAACTGTAGACATGTTATTAGAATGAGAAAAAAGAATTCAAAATCATAGACATTTGTTTTATCTGTCGCACTTCCTTCTTCACGGAGGCACAGTGAATTTGCAAGCCAGTTACTAAAGAAGTATGACCAGGTAAGACAGAGAGAGGGAACAGAAGCCAGCTATTCCCTCCTAGGAACTCAGTCAATTAAATGCAGCCTGGAAGGGATCTAATCTAATATCAAAGATGCTGTCAGGGGATCAGTTCCCCAGAGTTTAGGGTTAATGATGTAGAGCATGGTAGTCTGGCCAAGAGCAGAGAAAAAGAAACCTCACCAAGATCAGGTGTAACTAGAAAAGACCAAAATAAAATAAAATAAGCACTTCCCAGAGTAATATAGGACCTTGGGCAAAACGTTTTGCAGGCATACCATGATATTCTCCCTTGCAGCAGTCTCCGAGAGGTTGGGTTCTCCAACATTTAGCAAGTTTTACTGTAAATCAAAATTTTTGTATGTAAAATTATTACCAGCATTAAAGACTAACTTTCCCTGACATAATTCAAAAGTCCTGGGGTTTTAATCTAGCAAACCCCAAATTCAGTCCCTTTCCCAACCAAGATGCAACTGGATGCATTGCATTTTATCTTGAAATTTTTGTACAAAAGAGCTCTGAGATACTGGTCATTGGAAAAATTGTACCTAGAAATCTTACTGTGAGCTAATTACCTACCAGACTATCGTCCACCTGAGTGAAAAATCAGTGACCAACACAAACAGAGACATGGGGAACTACGAAATGCTAGGTCTTCACGGGCTGCAGTCAACAGACCCCTTCTTCTAAAAGGTTGTGAATTTGTGAAAAGAATCTCTTACTATTTCACAGGTGAAGTGAAAAATGAAGTGAGAAAGAAATGACCATCACCCATTCAAATAAACAGGCAGACAGACTACAGCTCGTTTAGTGTTTAATTTTCAAAAGCTACTAAAATTCATAAGCAACTTTCCTTTTTGGTTTTATAAATTTCATTTCCAGCAATATGGTGGACTAGAATTCCTGAAAATTCACTTCACCTGAAGAACAGCCCTCTTCTCTTTCTCTCCTTGTGCTTCCTAGTCATAATTCAGGAGTTCCCCTAATAATTAGTTTAGCTGTATGCACTGACAAGAACAAAATAAATAAATAAGACCACCAGGCCCTTTAAGCCTTTGCAGATGCTATTCTTTTCATTTTATTTAATGCTCTTATTTAACTCTTTTATTATACTCATTGGTTATCTAACTTTTTTATAATCAGTAAATATTAGGTCAGATAATAGGCTATATATGACAGACAGAGAGAGGCCCTTTTTTTTAACATTTGCTGGAATTACTCTGTGATGGAAATCAAACAACAAAGAACCTAATAATAGAGCTGTGATAGACCCTTTAGAGGAAGAATAAAAAATACAGTGTATTCCTCAACGTTGTCATGGAAGCCTTAATATTACTTAATGTTTAATGGGTCTGAAAATATTAGTGAGAAGGGATTAAACTACTTTTCCCTTTCGGAAAAGTGTTAACTCTTCTAGGATATCATTCAGAGAGCCCAGTGAGCCAGTTTACTCAATGGTGCATTAGTGGCCTCTAAAAATTAATGGACCTTTCAGAGCTTGCTACTTATTACCTGATGAGGTCCAGGGTTAGGTATTGTTAAGGGAAAAAAATATTTTTAAACGTGGGGAAACATAAATGTTCACACTGGCATGGTAAAATGAGTGGGAGTTTTGCTATAGCCTGTTACCTAATTCTGAGCATACTAATGGTTTATTGGATGACATTTATTTAGCACTTACCAAATGCCACACGTCAGGCTCATTAGCTTATATATGTTAGCACATTTAATCTTCACTAGCACCTTATGAGGTAGGTACCACTATTCCCTCCAATTTATAGAAGGAAATTTAGCTTTAGAGATTAGAAAACCAGTTCAATGAATCCCCACAGAGAAAAATTTACAGCAACAAGGGGAAAAATTATGTAATAAGCACACTAAACATTTTTGTTTCTGGACTACTGCCCAGAGGCCAAACAGCCACTGTGTTTCTCAAGATGGTAGATTACAACTTAAAAATGCATGTTAGTACACAATCTGAAGAACACAGTGAATTTCAACCACAGAATTCAGAATAAACCACAAATAGCAGCAGAGAATTTAACACCAAGGGAAAATCACAAGCAATTAATATTAACAACCTCACATGGACACTATAAAACCATACTGATGAGATACAGAGTCACAGACCCACTGGATCATAACCCAAGAAGTTTTTGTGATGGTAATTGAGCAGGATTGATTAATATGAAACTAAACTGTTTATTCATGTCTTCTTATTTGACAACCCATCATATAAAATGCATGGGAACTAACAGAAATACTTGTCAATTTTCTTGGCGTTTGGCTTGGAACGTCTCTACAAACCCAATATTCATAAGATCTGTTGGAAGTTTCTAACCACTGCTAAGCTCCCAAGTCCTTCACCTAGGCAAAATGTAGATTAAGAAGTGTAGGGTAGTCATTAGTGCTGATCCGTTGGATTTTCACATTCACTGACAAAAGGCCTTTAAGCCAGTCATGGGTTATCTTTACCTTGGCTACAGACCCTATACAAGAGAGATGAAGCTACTTTTCAGCATGTAGCTTAAAAATAACAGGGTGAAATACAAACATGCAGACATATACATATATATGTATACATGCACACTGGCATGTGAATACATATCTGAGAGAAAATTACAAACTTCTGCATGATAATAATTCTGTGTGTTTACACAAGCAAGAAGCCAAATCCTAGAGGCTATCCACATGAAATGCCATCAGCAGGAAACAATCTGATGCTCATTTTTATTTCTCCATATTGTGATCATCCAGGCAGATAAGAGATGGCCATGTGAGGACCGCCTGCAAAACTCGACCTGCTTTGGAAGGCAGTAAAAGGTCATTACCAAAATTTACAAAATCAATGGCATGTACAAGGTAATAGATACATTCAAATTCCAAAATGTTAAAGCAAAAACGCTTTTGAGTACAGGGGTTATGTGTATGACAAATAAAAGCATTACCTTCACATAGGTTATAAAAATCTTAGGAAAGTCATTACCTCCAAAAAGATACAAATCTAATTAAGGAAAATAGGTCAATAAATCTATAAGGAAAATTGGAATATGCCTATTATTTAAGGTTGATATTGGTCAAGAAAGCTAAGCATGTCCAGCTGTTCTTTGGACTTTATTGGTAAAGGCATTCTAGCTAGGGAGGACTATGGTCTGGAACACTGCAGCTATACTGTCCATTTCTTCATATCTTCCCATCTATCAGTAGGTGTTTTGCTGATAAATGTTTGGTCATTAAATCTAAGTCAAAGAATTATAATAGTAAATACATAAGAAGAGATCCTAATTTAGTCCAAAACAAAATAGAAAAGTGGGCTGGGTGTGGTGGCTCACACCTGTAATCTTAGCACTCTGGGAGGCCTAGGCGGGAGGATTATTTGAGCTCAGGAGTTCAAGATCAGCAAGGGTCTTGAACAAGGGTCTAAGCAAGAGTGAGACACTGTCTCTACTAAAAATAGAAAAATTAGCCAGGTGTTGTGGCATGCCTATAGTCCCAGCTACTCAGGAGGCTGAGGTAGGAGGATCACTTGAGCCCAGGAGTTTGAGGCTGCAGTGAGCTATGATGACACCACTGCACTCTATCCAGGGTGACAGACTGAGACTCTGTCTCAAAATAAATAAATAAATAAATAAAAAGTAATAGAAAAGTGTTTTGGATGATCTACTTAATATTAGGAATTATGTTTTGTTAACTATAGTAGAGTGGGTTTTAGAGTCATTCAGACTTGGATCCAAATCCTGACTCCCTTCCTTTACCTTCCTCCCACACTCATTTTTCCTGCAAATGTTAATAAGCTCCTAACTCTACTAAATTTCATGCTGGGGATGGAGCCAACAACTGGTCTGATAAGGAAACTGACAGTCTAGTTTTATGACCAGCATAGCAGCTTTGAGCCTTAATTTCATCATTGGTAAAATGGGAAGAGCACCACATATTATGGGTTTGTGAGTTTGAAGCTAGAATGCCTAATATAATGCTTGGCATGTGCTCAATAAATGCTAGTTCCCTTTAATTCCCTGAATGCAGAACTAGGAGGGAAGTAATTACAAGTAGTTACATATCCTCTGCTACATGTGAAGAAAACTTCTCTCAAATCATCTAATAGGCTAGCAAATTCATGAAGGAAGAAACTAGGATTGAGAAAAGTGAAGTGGCTTATCTGGGGTCACCCTGTAAGTAATGACAACATTTGGACAAAGGACTTAGTTCTCTCAACTTGCCCCCAAACTTAGCTATCTTTCACTAGATTGCATTTCAAACAGACTATCACATATGTATTATGCATATGTGCAAGAGGCCTTCTTACCAGCCATAAGGTGAAAGCAGCAGGTAACCTACAAAGGAAAACCCATACCATGGACTTCTCAACTGAGACCTTACAGTAAGCCAAGAGAGACTGGCGCCCATTCTCAGTCTTCTCAAACAGAATAATTCCCAGCCTAGAATTTTGTATCCTGCAAAACTAAGTTTCTCATATGAAGGAGAAATAAAGACTTCCTCAGACAAGCAAAGACTGAGGGAATTCATCAAGACAAGACCTGTCCTCCAGGAAGTACTCAGAACAGCGTTACACATGGATAAGCGCAATAGACACCTGTGTAATTTCTTACAAAAGCTAAAGGTCAAAGGCCAGCTAGCACAATGACTCAAGAGTGAAAACAAAGCAATGAAAGTCCAGCTCAACAGAATGAACAGAAAAATCTTCCCCACTTGTCGATTCTTTCAATAAATGTGAATGGCTTGAACTGCCCACTAAAGAGACATAGTCTGGCCAAACGACTAAATATACACAAGCCAAGTATCTGCTGTCTTCAGGAAACACATCTAACCCACAATGGTGCATTCAGACTCAAGGTAAAGGAACAGAAAACAATAGTCCATGCAAATGGAAACCAAAGGAAAGGTAGCATAGCTGTTTTGATTTCAGATAACTTAGTCTTCAAATCAACAAAAGTAATGAAAGACAAAGCTGTTCACTATATAATGGTGAAGGGTACAATTCATCAAGAAGACATAGCAATTCTAAATATGCACCTAACTCAAGTGCATCCAGATTCATAAAGCAAATCCTACTTTATCTAAACAAAATGATAAACAGCAACACCATAATAGCCAGAGACTTCAACACTCCTCTGACAGAACAGGACAGATCCTCCAAACAGAAAATTAACAAAGAATCAATGGACTTAAACAGAACTCTGGAATAAATGGGCCTGACAGACATTTACAGAACATTCTACTCAGAATAATTTAAAGAGCTGATCCGCAGAAAGGGGGTGTAGAGATGAAAAATGGATAGTGCAGGTAACCTGAATCTATAAGCAGTGAAGCAATTCCCACCCCTAGGTCAACGAATGAACAGAAGGAACAATTACCAGAAGCTAGAAGAAAAGAAGTCGGTGTAGAGGAATCCTCCTTGAGAGGAACATGACCTTTGTTTGAGGGACATACTTAGCTGAAGGTGTCATTGCAAGAAGGAAATTAGAAGAACCATTCCTCATGCCTCCCTCCTCTTCATCAGCTCCCCAGTCTCCTCTGGGGAGACATTAGCCTAATTGAGCTGGAAGCCACAAGACAAGGGACCACTCTCACATGCTTTCCACAGGTCAGCCTCCTGGGCACAGAGTAGAGAGAAAGGTAGAGAGTGGATTGGAAGGGGCAGATGCAACATGTTCAGCACAAGTTCCAAAGGTGCCGGAACTCAAATTTTTACTATAGTTGTTTAGAACTCTGAACACAAATTTTTAATCATGACTAGTTTTCCAAACTAAGCCATAAAAGTTTGTTAAATGCATGAAGAGAACTATAGTAGAAACCCTTTTCTCCAAAGCAGTTGGGATAAATGGTTGATAACTAAATCACAGAAAAATTGGTCAAAGTAGAAGTTTTGCGTTTTTTGGGGGGGGTTATCTTTTTTTTTTTTTTTTAAGAGAGACAAGATCTTGCTACGTTGCCCCGACTGAGTGCAGTTGCTATTCACAGGCATGATCGTGGTGCATTATAGCCTCGAACTCCTGGGTGATGCTTCTGCCTCTGCTTCCCGAGTAACTAGGACTACAGGCACGTGCCACTGCACCCAGCTCAAAGTGGGAGATTTTTTTGTTAACTTATTAATGTATATTAATTGTGAATCTTTGTAAAGGTCCAAGCCCTTTTATTTGATGTGAGTGTACCACCAGTTGAAGTTACACGTTGTCTTTCCTTCCTAAACGGTTTCCATAGCACATCCCATAATTCCACTGCATTTGTTTCTCTAAAGTTGTATGAGAACTCTAACACACTTGAGAAATATTATTGGCATACAACCTTTCTGTATTAAAAAAAATTCCCAATATTTTACAATATTCCTAAACACCCCAATTCAACAGCCATCTTTATACTCTTCTTTGAGAGTTTCCAAAGTATCTGACATAGCTCTTAATTTTTACTGGCTAATTTCATTAGTTTGTGTAATATTTAGTTGAATCACCTAACTATAATACAATGTAAAAATGTCAAAGACATTTAGAAACAAATACAACTAACTGTCTCTTATTCTGTACAAAATTCAAATGGTGAAAACAGATATACCTGAGCGTAATAAAGAATAGCTGGCTCACTGAAAGGCTTCAGCATTCCAAGAGGAACAAACGGTACCTTTTGCTACAGGGATGGAAAACACGAGTTAATCTGGCATATCGGTTAATAGGTTTAGCTAAGAGAGAGTCTACTTTGATAAGTGGTACTAGTTTATCCACCCAACTCTGCCATTGGTAACACTGCTCTTAAGAGTTGATGTGCTGACATAGTTCTATAAATATATATTCACTGGATAAATAGAAGAAATGGATAGATGGGTGGATGAACAGACGGACAGATAGAGAGAAGAAAGGAGAGAAGAGAGACAGACATTTGGATATTCAACTCAGTCCACCATCAAATGCATGTCCTCTGGATCAGAAAACAGGATGGGGAGATCAGCAGGATGCTTCTGAAACCACTCTGTGTATGCACCAGAACCTTCAACAATTAAGTAAATGGGCAGCAGATGGTGGGAGCCAGGTTTCTCACTGTTGGAGTGGGAGGTTACAAACATGGAGAAGAGACTAGAATTATCATGCAGTAATGAAGTAGAGCTGGAGATATCAATATTAACCCATGTTTAGCTTGATATAGATACAGAAGGATACACATGGAAACATTAACAAATATGGTTATATACATGGTTAGTACACACAGGTATGTACTTACTCTGTCAGCTGAGAAACTCTAGAAGAAATGACAACCTAGTAGCAATAAGCAAATTTAAAGCCCAGTTCTTTGTTTCTAATACCATTCTTTAATAAAAAGGAACCAGACCTCCTTAGAGAAATGACTGATTCTGGGTTGGCACAGGGAATATACAAGATAAGCCTGAAGTATCTTATAGTGCCAGAAATTAAAGAAATGCTAAAAACAAACAACAACCACAAAAACTCACAACAAGTATGTCAAAGGGTAACAGAAGCCAACTGAAAGAGTTCCCAATGGCCAGAGCTAGAAAACTTTGAGCAATGAAATAAATACACTGAATAAAAGGAGAGAAGAGACAAATATTCCATGCAGAGGAATTCTATGTCATTGATGTAGATACTCTGCCCTCAAGAAAGTGAAGCACAACTCCCCACTTCTTAAGCGGAGGTTGCTCATAATGACTTTATTTCAAAGACTCCAGTATGGAAAGGGAAAAAAGAAGGACTTTACAGGGGAGAAACCTAACAAACACTATTTCATCCAGATGATCAAAGTTGATATCAACATAGAGGAGTCATGGTGATAGGATGTGCCCTTTATTTAACATGATGAGATTGGCACTTTACCTCTGTACTCCTCCTCCCCAAAACCCATAACCCTGGTCCAATCATGAGCAAATATCACACAAATCCCAACTGAAGGACAATCTACAAAATACCTAATCAGTCCTCCTCAAAACTGTCAAGGTCATCAAAACCAAGGGAAGTCTGAGAAAATGTCACAACCGAGAAGAGCCTGCAGAGACATGACAACTAAATGTAATGTGGTATCCTAGTGGGATCCTGGAACATAATAAAAAAAAAGACATTAGGTAAAAACTTTAAAAATTTGAATAAAGTATGGATTTAGTTAATAATTATGAATATTGGCTCATTAATTGTGAAAAATGAACCATACTAATGTGGGGTGTTAATAACAGAGAAAACTGGGTATGGAGTAGAACTCTCTCTACTATGGTTGCAACTTCCCTGTAAATCTAAAACTATTACAAAATTTACAAATTTATTTTTAAAAATCCAACAGGGTTGGCTGGGCGCGGTGGCTCACGCCTGTAATCCTAGCACTCTGGGAGGCCGAGGCGGGCGGATCGCTCAAGGTCAGGAGTTCGAAACCAGTCTGAGCAAGAGCGAGACCCCGTCTCTACTAAAAATAGAAAGAAATTAATTGGCCAACTAAATATATATATAGAAAAAATTAGCTGGGCATGGTGGTGCATGCCTGTAGTCCCAGCTGCTTGGGAGGCTGAGGCAGAAGGATAGCTTCAGCCCAGGAGTTTGAGGTTGCTGTGAGCTAGGCTGACGCCACGGCACTCTAGCCCGGGCAACAAAGTGAGACTCTGTCTCACAAAAAAAGAAAAAAAAAAATCCAACAGGGTTGATATTTTTGGCAACCACTAATCTATCATCTCTATATAGTTTAATGAAAAAAAAAAATAAAGCTTATCCTGCTTATTTCTCCAGGCTCATCTCAAACAACTCTTTCCCCTTTCTAACCATTTTGGACCTCTCTCCAATCGTCAAGGATGACATTTCCTAAGGATTCTGAACATGCTGTTCTGCCAAAAGAAAGAAAAAGAAAAAGAAAAAACCCTCTCCCCTCTTTTTACCTGACACTTTCTTTTCTGTCTGAAGTAATCCACAAGGCCTATTTTAAATGCTTAGCCACACATTCACAAAAGCCATCTGAAAAACCAGAGTGGCAGAGCCAATTTTTCTTTGACCTTGGTGGGATTCAGCAGAAAAATAGCCCTGATCCATAATACAGAGAGATGGTGGGAAATTTTTCTCAGTAAGAGACACAGAGGCCCTAGTGTTAGGAAATGGTAATTTCCTGTTCTGTTCTTATTTTCTCTTAGGAGGACAACTAAGCTTTCCCTGCTACCTAGAGCCCCAAAGCTGCCCTAACCAGCTCCTTTGCTCAGGCTTGCAACCAGAGAAGGAATGGAAATAACCAATCAATAAGAGGCCAAGGGCCATTTGTGGTGGAAGCTTCCGAGTCTGCAATAGACTATGAGCCTGATCCTAATAACAAGTAAGGAGAATTGCTGGTGCCAGCACTGCAGATCTACACACCCTTTTCTTGTCTAAGTGCCAGGACGTAGATACCAATGCTTTGGTTTTCCACAAGCCAAAAGAGGTAATGTAGTCCACACTTGTCTAAAGAAATAAAAACAGGGGAAAAAAAATACTAAGATGGTGCCCAATTGCTTAGCAAGCAGGGATCGATTAGCAAAACCAGGGCAGAGGGTAGGGGAGGTAGGCATCGTTTTACATGGCTCTCTCCCCTTAGATAGAAGGACTATGTTAAATATGTTATCAGTTCCCTTTTTTCTTTGTAACACTTATTACTCTTGGGAATTATTTGTTAAATATCTATATCCCCTGATGTAATACCACAAGGATCATTCCATTTGTTCACTAAATCCTCACCATACACTGTAATATTGTCATATGGTAGATGCTCAGTAAACAGACCTCCTGCATGACAAAATGTTTATTATAGGTCTTTTACTTAGTCTTTGAACTGTTTGAATGCAACTAAATGTATTTTTTAACTCTATTTCGTAGTCCTAATAAAGTGTTTAAAAGAAATAAGTTCTCCTTATTTAGAGAAAGAAATATTATTTAAAGAAATAAGTTTCCTTCAGAGACTCATCTCTCTTATCAAAGGAATAAAAGAAAATGTTTTAATTATAATTTCTCAGTTTACATTATACCCAATGACAGAATATTTTAATCAGAAATTTACTTATAATTAATTTGTCTTTTTCTTAAGGCATTGAAAATGTTTGTCAGTCACCTTTGAAAGACCTGGCTGAACAACTCCTTAAACATTCTGATTAATGCAGCCATAGGGAGTATTAAATATTTAGGAGTATGGTGCCAACTACTTTGTCAGAACAGTTCCATTTAAATTACTCTCCCCTGTTACCAATTGTAGCTGATGATTTAATTAGGTGGATGGAGTTAGTTACAATGATCATTAATAAGCTGTGTTAATGTCATCAAACTTCCTATTCTCTAGAGTTGGGGAACAGCACACACAGACACAAAAACCCTGCCTAGTGTGGAATATGGCCTATTTCTCAGACAATTCATTCTCCTTCTTCTCCTTTAGTAATTAGCCTTGTTTTGTTTGGTATGTTCACACTAATTACAGCAACAGCTCTATTTTGCTTTGTATAAAAGATTGCTTCACTTGATTACATTCACAGAGACAGTCGGCATGTGTAGCTATTACAGAGTACCCAAAAGAGCAGTTTTGTGTCCTTTTTCCAAGTTATTCATAAGAGTTGTTATTATTAAAACAGATTCAAATAAATAAAGAGTATCAGAAAACTAATACATAAATAAAAGTAAGTCTTTAGAGACTATATGTTGCAATGACCTTTTTAAAACACTATTTTGGAGCCAAGACATGAGCTTCAGAAAACTGTTTCTCATCTTCTAAATGAAAATAGAGATGAAAGAACATCTGAGAAGAAGATCATGTAGAACTCTGGATTTACCTCAAAGGTTGACAGCTCTGAAAGAATTTTCCTGAATCTTGCTCAGGGGGCAGACAGACAGTGACATAAAGTGAGAAGCTAGAATTCCATATCCAGTCGTGGCAGAACCCATTGTAACCTGCTGATCATGGCAGTTTCACATGGCACCCACAAAGGAAGGAGTTTTTACTTCTCATCTGTTCAGTTGAAAGTGATCTCAGCAATGAGGACTTTTATTTCCAACTCCCCAAATGACAAACTCCATACTATTTGCTCATAGGAACAAGAAGAAAAAAATGGAAATGGGATTAACCATATGAATAAGGAGAACAGCAGTTTTAAAGTATCCAAAAAAAAAAAAAAGCTAATACAGTACATCCAAATTAAATTCCTTTAAACCTGCTGGAGAACTCCCACAAAAGATTCATTATTTATAGGAAGCTATGCATTGAGATGGATTAAGACTTATTTGTCCTCAGAGAAAGAAACATTGGACAAGTAATTCAATAGAAAGGATTAGTTTATCTCTTGAACCAATTAAAGCACTATCACCTGGAAAAAGTAAGGTGGCCTGAAAAATGTACCACAAGGCTGGTGGTGTTTATTTGAGAGGAGGAGGCGCAAGATCAGGACACTCTCACACGAAGATGCAGTAACAGGGCACACTAATGAAGTCCACCGATGAGAGACTTGTTGGAGATTCACTCATTTTTTCAAACAATTATTACTGTACACCTAATATGAACAAGGGCCTGCACTTGAACTCAGTGAGAGTCAGGCAGAAGGTAGCCCTGGGAATACATCACTCACCTGCCAGCAGATTTACCTGCATTACCTTATTTCTCTCTCATTATGGCCCTGTTCATTCTACGGGTGAGGAAAGAAACACACAGAGCATTGAGTATCTTGCTCAAAATCACACACCAACAAAATGGCAAAAGCAGCATCCAAATTTCTGCTGATTCAAATCCCTGTGCTACTTGCTGAAGGAGAACTAAAGACATCATATACACTCTAGAAACTGATCCCTGAACCAGGGAGGAAAGGCCGCAAAATCACTGAAATAAGTGTTTCTGTGACAATAAGAGGCACCTGTAGTATTTTTGAAGTTGAAAAATAAGGAAAGATTTGCAAGAAATAAAATTTAAACTGGGCCCATGATAAGTTTTGACATGTGACTCATGAAGCATTGCAGAAGATAAACAAAATATAAGCAAAAGAACAGAAACAAGAAGTATAATATAGGTTTTGGACATGATAAATGATCCATTTTGGCTTCAGACGAGGGTAGAGGTGTTCAGTGGGTAATTTACAGCATAAGCTCTGGAGTGAGACTATCTGGATTTAAATTCCAGCTTAACCACTTATTAGCCATGTAAACTCATGCAAATTATTTAAATTCTCTAAGCCTCGGTGTCCTTATCTGTAAAACAAAGAGAATTGTGCATATTCCTAGATTTGTTGCACAGATTAAATGGTATGATACATTGCAAGCTCCTCAAACCATGCTAGGCACATAGAGAGTGCTTACTAAGTGTTAACTATTGTTATTATGTAGAGAGGTAGTGAAAGATAAGCTTGAAATAGAAGATTGGAATCATATTGAAGACTGGTATGAACATCATAGGCCAAAATTTTGACTTTGTAGCATGCACAATAAAGAAGTAATACTGAGAGTTTTGAGTCAAGGAGTTTTATGATAACAGTTGTACTTTAGAAAAAGTAAGGCAGCAGTGGTGTCCAGGATGGAAAGGGGAAAGGTTAGTACTAGAATGAATTCCCACAAAAGTCCAAATAAGCAAAATTATTATAAGAAGATGCTAACAATGAACATCACTACCACACCACCGCCTAAAAGTGATAGAATGTAACTAAAGATAAATGAAGACACCAAAGATATTCCATAATTGTGCACAGGGTTAGCCTTCACATCCTACTACAGAGGCAGTCTGGGGTTAATGAACCAAATATTAACTGATCCTATAAATTTATTGAATCTGCAGTAATAGGAGAGTCAGTAACAAAATCCTATGACAATGACTGACCATGGAACTCTGTAAATAATGAATGTCTCTAGTTTTTTTAATGCTTTGTAATAAATGCTTGGGATAGTGTATTGAATATGGCATTATTCCCACCCTCACCACACTCAGAGTCTACTGTGAGATCTACTAGTACATATATTAGTTGCTCAATAAATATTGAATGGAAGAATCAACATGATCACAACAACAGCATTTCTGAGGTCAAACAGACCAGAGTTAAAATCCAGACACTTATTAAATTTTTGACTTGGGTAAATTATTTAGCATTCCTAGCCTTAGTTTTTCTTATATGGAAATAGGTATGATGAAAGTTACAAGTGGACATAATTGTGTTGAAGCTTGAATGAGAGCTATTTTTGAAGAATGTAAAGACTGGAATTAAAAAAATTTAGAATACAAATTAAGAAAGAATATTTAATGTGTTTAAAGAATTGAAAAAAGAAGTTGAAGGTATGAAGAAGAAAAAAGAGACAATTAGAAATTTTCAGGAACATTTGGAAAAGAATCAAAGAGAATATTTTTTCCCACCCTGTAGGTTATCTGTTTGCTCTCGTGATAGTTTCGTTGGCTGTGCTGAAGCTTTTTAATTTGATCAGGTCCCATTTATTTTTGTTGTTGCTGTGATTGCCTTTTAAGTCTTCTTCATAATTTTTTCCCTAGTCTAATGTCCATAAGAATATTTTTCCAATGTCTTCTAGAATTCTCATAGTTTCATGCATTAGGTTTAAGTCTGTTATCCACCGTGAGTTGATTTTTGTGAGAAGTAAGAGGTGCGGATCCTGTTTCAGTCTTCTACATGTGGGTATCCAATTTTCCAAGCACCATTTATTGAATAAGAATTCTTATCCCCAGTGTATGTTTTTGTCTGCTTTAATTCTTCAAAGATTAGATGGCTATATGAGGATGGTTTTATATCTGGGTTCTCAGTTCTGTTCCATTGGTCTATGTCTCTGTTCTTGGGCAGAGCAAAGGCAATATATGTAACCTAAACATTTGTACCCCCATAATATGCTGAAATAAAAAAAAATGATAAATGTGGATAAAAATTTATTGCAGAAGGTAGAGTGGTTAGAAAAACAAAATAGAAGTAAAATATTTGATAACAATAATATATTAGTTGGGAGTGAATAGTATATGTTGAAGGATTTTTAAATACTTGTAATGTTTGAAGAAAAGCAAATTTAATTGTTAAATAAAATTGTAAAAATAAATCCAAAATCATTGAAACTCATAATAAATGCAAATGAACTCTTCTGAAAAGAAGAGAAAGTGTAGGGGAGAAAAAAGATTTCTTTTCTCACACATTGCTAGGTTCATGACCGAAATCCCTGTAACAAAGGACACAAGGGAATAATATATAATGAAAAAAGCATTCAAACTTATTTAATGGAAATTTTACATGATATGGGAGCTTTCAAAATGAAGACCCAAAGAAATGGAGAAAACTGTATATTTTTATGGACAGTCAGGCAGAAGAATGATTGGAGAACAAAAGAGAATGGTCCAATAGTAGTAAACTGAGGGAGACTTAGCAAGGCTTGTTTGTTCAGATTCTTCTTGGCATCTCTGTGTCTTTGAAGATAAAGATGTTTTTTTCCCCTAGATATAGGCAGGGCACACCTGGAATGAAGGCTTCTAGGAAGAAAGGGAAAGAAAAGGTAAGAGTGACCTTCCTGCTTCTGGTATTTCCTCAAGCGCAAAGGTGCCATATTTGGGGATAGCTGTGCTGAGCCCTGCCAAAGGCAATAAAATCACATGTGCCAAGTATTTAAATGCCAACTATAAAGCCAAATAAAGCCAGAGAAACAAATTGACATCAGATAACACAAACTTTTGGGAAAAAAAAAAACAAAAACATCATAAAGAACAAAAAGGGATATGATAAACAGGTTAAAGGAAAAAGAATCAAAACAAGAAAAATGCAATGGAAATGGAAGGAAGGAAGGAAAGAAGGAAATAATAAAGATAAGAATAGAAATCAATGAAATAAAAATGATTAACAAAACCAAAAGTTATTAAGACAGCAAACCTTTGGTAAGACATGTTGGGTTGGGCACGGTGGCTCACGCCTATAACTCTAGCACTTTGGGAGGCCAAGACAGGAGGATCTTCTGAGGCCAAGAGTTCAAGACCAGCCTGAGCAACATAGTGAGACACCATCTCTACAAAAAATAGAAAAATTAGCCAAGCCTGGTGGTGTGCACTTGTAGTTTCAGCCACTTGAGAGGTTGAGGCAGGAGGATAGCTTGAGTGTGGGATTTTGAAGTTGTAGTGAGCTATAATGATGCCACTGCACTCTAGCCTAGTCAATAGAGTGAGACCTTATCTCAAAAAAAAAAAAAGACAAGTCAAAAACAAATTAAAAGTGTATATATTACAATGAAAGTGGGTAAATTATTAATATTACAATATAACCAAGTATTGAAAATATAAAAATGCCATGTAAAACTATATGCCAACAAATATGAAGCCTAAATAAAAAGGATACATTTTTGGAAATATGTACAATGTCAAAACAGGAAAGTTGAACAGTCTAATAACCACCAAATAAATTAAAAATGGTAATTATGGCAGTTTGTTCACCACGAATCTAAAAGTTACTTGTTAAGCTAGAAATAATATCCCCAGAATCCTTTTCTGAGTGAGAGTTGGCCAAAAGAGGAATGCACAAAAGATGTGGAAGGTAGATGTGAAGCAGCTGCCATCACTCTCTGAAGCTTGTCAATGTCAGCGTGGTGGTAAACCAGGGGTATGCTGAAGCCAGCCTGTGCCACTTCTCAGGAGCTGACTGTACAAAGCTTTTTGCATTTTCACATTCAGAGACTTCATATTGGTAGCTTGAGATCAAATGTGGCGGCAATATTTACACCACAGAAACTGGCACACATTTAAATCACGATGATCCCCCTACTCCCTGTCCCATCACTCCCCACAACTCACACACCTCAGAGAGGCAGGTGTTATTTACCAGTACACCACTCTGATAGACACAAAGGTGGTAACAGGTTCCCTGTTGATCAACCCTGGGCCTATTATCAAATGCTAGGGAGGCAATGATGATCTCTATCTTATTCAAGAAATTCTAGAAAGTAGAAAAAGAATGTAAGCACCCTGGTTATATCACAAAGCTAAGAATCAACCTAAAAACAAATCTACATATAAGAAAATGACATTATAGGATCATTTCAACATATGTGAATGGATCCCAAAATTCTAAATAAGGTGTATGTTAACTATTCTAACACTATATTAAAATGTCAATATTATGGCCAAACAGGGTTTATCCCAGGAATGTAGCAGCTGTAACATCAGAAAATCTAACTGCCATGATGCATCATATGAATGGTTTAAGGCAGGAAAAAGACATGATCACTTCAATGCATGCAGAGGATACATTTAACAAATCCCAATATCCTATTGAATTATTTTTTAAAAAATAAAAAACAAAACAAAATGACATGACAAAAACATTTAGAAAACCAGAAACAAAAGAAGGCTTTCCTAACTTGATAAATATCTACTTAAAATTCTAACAAATACATAATCAATAGCATAATATTAGACACACCACCACTCCTCAACATAGTACTAGAAGTCTTGACTAATGCCATAAGACAAAGAAAAGAAGTTAGAAGTATGAGGATTTTGAAGAAAGTAAAATTGTAATTTTAACAGATTATATTATCTCTTAGAAAACACAAGAAAATAAAACACTTTTACTAATAAAAGTTGAGAAAAGTTTGTAAGTAAAATATTAACATAAAAACCCATAGATATATCTTTACCAATAACAACAAACTAAACTATATAATAGAAAACAAGATAACTAGTCACTGCCACAGCGAAGTATCTATCAAATATCTAATCACTCTAAAATGAATGGACATTTGCAAGAAAAAAATAACAACTGTACTAAAGATTTTTTTAAACTGAGTGGAAAGTTATACTATTTTCATGGATGGAACAATTAAATAGTTAAAAGATATCAATTATCACTCACACTACTCTATTAATTTTATGTCACTCCAGAAAAAGAATGAGTAAAACTGAATATAATTTGATTGGCTCTTCCCACAACTTACATGGAATAACATAGAACCAAAAGTAGCAGGTGGGATAGTTTTAGAAAAAGAAGATGGAAGAATTGCTCTAGCAGATATTATAAAGCCAAAGAGATAATGATAGATTATAGATAGATCAATAGGTAGGTAGTAATTAGTGCAAGAATAGACAATTAGGCCAGTGGACAATAAATCAGTAGGAATAGGATGCATTATGGAGTAGAATCTCCACATAAAGAGAAAAAGTATACACGAAAATATAAAGTTAATAAAAAAAGATATAAGAATATATTGGAGCCCTTGGGGGTAAAGATGGAAATCATTTTTTAAATAGTCAAAAATATATACTATAA
This sequence comes from Lepilemur ruficaudatus, assembly GCA_963574885.1. Classification (NCBI taxonomy): domain Eukaryota; kingdom Metazoa; phylum Chordata; class Mammalia; order Primates; family Lepilemuridae; genus Lepilemur; species Lepilemur ruficaudatus. The sequence goes on along the minus strand of CAUYRT010101409.1, from coordinate 36,949 downwards.
ATGGAAAAATTAATTTTAATGCAGTCAAATTTAATGAAAGATTCCTATTCAATAAGAATTTCATAAGCAAAATATGAGTCACAGACTGAGGGAAGACATTCACAATCTTTGAGACAACAAGAGAGCAATTACAACAACATAGAAGGAATCCCTATAAATCATCCAGAAAAAAACTGGAAATCTAGGTAAAATGGGCAAGGCTATGAATAGGCAATTTTAAAAAAGGAAAACCTTTAATGACTAATAAGCATATGATATTTAGCCTAACTAGTAATCAGAGAAATGTAAATTAAAAGGATATTATGACACTTTACATACATTAGGATGGCAAATTTTAAAAGATCAGATAGGATCAATTGAGCATCAACTGGTGGGAGAATATTGAGTGTGAGAACATCCTAGCACTCGAAATTGTCCTTAAGGAGACATATGTGAAGATAACAGTTGAAGCACTGTTTCTCTTGCCAACATGCTCAAGGCCTCCATGGTTTTCATCACTAAAGGAATGGGTAAATAAAATGTAATAAATGTATATGATGAGAATATGAAATAAATAATGTTCTTCAATAATAAATAAAATATTTTTTAATGTTAAGGGGAAAAATCAGGAGTGCATTTTACAGCATAACACCATTTATGTAAACTAAAAAGTCACACAAAAGAATACCAGCATGTTTATTGTGGACATGTACCTAAACAAACATATGAACATAAAATTAGAGAGAGCTATGTCAAGTTCAATGATAAAGATGCTTATAGATGGAGTGGAACCGTTGTAAGGAGTGAAGATAAAAAGGGAAAACGTCATAAAAGAAGGTAAATGATAAAGCAATGATGAGTGTTGTAGTCTGTATTGCATTGCTATAAAGAAATAACTGAGGCTAGGTAATTTATAAACAAAAAGGGTTTATTTGGCTCACAATTCTGCTGGCTGGAAGACTGGGCATCTGTTGAAAGTCTCAGGCTGCTTTCTCACAATTAATCGGTGGAAGGTGAAGGGGAGCCAGGGTGTACAGAGATCACATGGTGAGAGAGGAAGGAAGATAGCGAGGGCCAAGTGCCAGGCTCTTTTTAACAACCAGCTCTTGTGGAAACTAGTAGAGTAAAAATGGCACTAGGCCAATTAAGAAGTATCTGCCCCCATGACCCAAACACCTCCCATGAGGCCCCACCTCCAACACTGGGGATGAAATTTCAACATGAATTTGAAGGTAAAAACAACCAAACTATAGCAATGAGATTACCATGAATTGGGTAAGAAAAACATCAACTCTTGCACCTGAAATTCACACTAAGAAAAGCAAAATGGGCTCTGGGTTTCATCCTCAGGCACACATGGATGTATTAGGAGAGAAATGACCGTCTGTGTTACATAAATAGATGTCAGTCAACAGATTCGGTTCCACCTAACTGATTTCTAGGTGGTTGAAACATTCTCAAATCCAAATGATAAACTTGTACACCCAGATGGAAGGGGAAAATGTTATTTTCTCCTTTCCCCTCCCCCCAAACAAAACAATAAAATGCTGACATTGGAATAGGAAGAAGCTGCAATCCCTTAACAGTATGCAGCTTATCAAATCATGATTTTAATATCGCCATACGTCTGCAAACCCCTAAATCTCCAAAGAAGAGCAATTCATAGATCTCAGATTCAGTCAGGGGATAAGCTTAAAATAGAAATAAAATGAGGCATTGTTTGTCTACAGATTTTTTTCCTTGGAAAACAAAACTAAGCAATTATGTTTAGAATTGAAAACTGCTACAGATGGCTTACTAAGACTATCAATACCATAAAACCATTATATGCAATTTTGTCATTAATTGCAGAAATCCCATTGATTTCAATCTACAAAAGTAATAAATCCAACACACACAATAATTGCTTGTATTTTAAAACCCTAAGAGATTAGACATGTTAAATCTTCTTGTCGTCACTCTTAACTTGGGAATTTAAATATTAGAAAATAAATTTAAAGCTTCTACTTTGGGGATGAAAATAAGAATTTTGTCAGCAAAACATAAACACAGATAAATTCAAGATAAACTATTTACTTCACTATAGAGTTTCTATAAAAACTGTGATATAAAACTAAACATTAGCACAATTTAACATCTTTGACTCAGAACAAGACCAAACATGGTTCTCAGCTCAAATAATATTGCAACCCTGGTATATTGTACAAGATATTTTCTTAATTGTAATTACAGCTACAGATATTTTACTACTGTTGTGCTTATTTCTTAAAATAACTTTTTATAATTTACATTAAAGATTTCAAATATAGATAGTCAAAATAAGGTAATACTTTTTAGTAGGTTTTAATTTTACAATTTAGGAGTAATCAAACACAAAAGTCTTAATAATGGTTCTAGAACAGACTGTATACTTTAATAATGTTAAAGGACATACTAAAAAATAGAATTGAGAAGGAGAAAGCACTAAAGACTAACTTTCAATACTAAACCGTCCTAAATTATCTTATTTCTTTAACATTTGTATGTATAATTTTGATAGACAAATTAAAAACAAAAAATGCAGATTATGATTATGCCTAGGTGTTAAGATTATAGGAAATATTTAATTTTCACCTTCATGCTTTTATATATTTTTTAAATTCTCTTCTTTTTAATTATTTTATTATTATTACTTTATTCTCTTCTTTTTTATACTTCTTTTTTATTCAGAGGGGGGGATAAACCTCAAAAGTAAAACAAAGAGGACTTCCACTCACAGTGATATGTTTAACCAGATATCTGGAGTATAGATCAAGTACAGGTCACTGAAAATTTAAGATAAAACATATTTTTTAAAAAGAACACATGTAAAAATTTATGGCTAAGTATTTTTAAAAAGAGAAAATGGAATAAGACACTGGACAAGAAAAGAACACATTAAGGTTGGATGAGTGATGATCTTACTAACAAGCATTCCAATTTCTAAGGGAAGCTTATTAAAATATTGATTAAAGCATCAAGTTAAATATGCATGCTAAACTTTAACATTTTATTGTAAGCTCTAAAAAACTAGAGTTTCCCTTTTCATAGCAGTTTTTAAATAGCTTTAGTATCATCTCAGAAAATAACTATCATTGCATGTCAATGAGGAAATTATGCATTATACACTAAATGATGCTGAGACAAGGCATTGACTATATAAAAGAAGAATCAAACTGAATCCTGCCCATACATCACAAAAATCAATTTCATGCAAGCAGAAACTACAATGAAGATAATACTACGTGTACATTCAAATACCTAAAATTAGTAAGACTGATAATACCAAGTATGGGTGAGAATGTGAAGAAACTAGAACCCTCACATATGGCTAGTGGGAGTACACAATAGTATGACCATGTTTGGAACATTCTGGTAATTTTTGGTAAAGTTAAACGTCGAATTACTATTCCTAGGTATTTTCCTAAGATAAATAAACAAGTGTCCATACAGTGACTTGAATATAAATGTTCATGGCAAATTTTACCACAATAGTAAAAAAAACCCAAAAAACTGGAAATAGTCTGTTAACAGGTAAATTGATACACACAAATTGTGGACTATCCACACAATGGAATAGAATGTGACTTAGTAAATGGAAAACAAAAAGAAATCAACTAATGTTACGTACAACAACATAGATAAATCTTAATTACATTGGCTGAGTGAAAGTAGCCAGATGCAAAATAATACACACTGTGTGGCTCCATTTATATGAAATTCTAGCAAAGACAACACTAATCTCTGGTTATTCAACAAATAAGTGGTTGGTTGAGGCCAGGTGAATTAAGGGGAACTGACTGCAAAAGAAAAGCAATGGAGCTTTTTGAGGTAATGAAAATATTCTAAATCTTGATTGGGGTGTGGCTTACCTGAGTGTATGCAATTGTCAAAACCCAAACTCTATACCTTAAATAAGTATATTTTATTACATGTGAACTAAGACTCAGTGAAATGTGTGTGTATATATATACATACACATAAATATATAAAAATATATGCATACATGAAGGCACTTCAAAAACTTCATTAAAATGTGTATTCTGAAAAAATTATGCCTGGATTTCAAATTATTTTCTACACCAAAATAAACTCATAGTTACTTCTTATAATATGTTTGAATATGATCTAGATTTCAGCATTAACAAGGATAAGACATCAATTTGAAAACAGTCCCTATCAGAGCAACATCAATTCTGCTGAAATTGAAGCAAGAACAAACATCAAATTTATGGTGAAGTGTGGGTGAATGAAGGGTGAAACCATTGATGTTTTATGAAAAATTTATGGGGATAATGCTCCAAAGAAATCAACAAATTACAAATGGATAACTCATTTTAACAAGTGACAAGAGCCTTGGAAGGTTGTGCGTTTCCAGGAATTTGTCCATTTTCTCAACATTTTCAAGTTTATGTGCATAGAGATTGTTATAGTATTCACAGATGACATTTTGTATTTCTGTGGTATCAGTTATAATATCTCCTTTTTCCTTTCTGATTGAGCTTATTTGGGTCCTTTACTTTCTGTTTCTGGTTAATCTAGCAAGAGGTCTATCAATTTTGTTTATCTTTTCCAAGAACCCAATTTTTGTTTCATTAATGTTTAATTTCCATGATTTTGTGACTATGGTAGAGAAGATACATGGTAAAATTTCGATTTTTTTAAACTTGTTGAGGTCTGATTTGTGGCCTAGGATGTGATCAATTTTGGAGAAAGTTCCATGAGTTGATGAGAATAATGTACATTCATTACATACACTTTTGAGGAAAAATTTTACGTTGTTCATGCTCTAATTGAAGAAGAACAGTGATTAACAGCAGAAACAATAGCCAACACCATAGACATCTCAATTGGTTGAGCTTACATAATTCTGACTGAAAAATTAAAGTTGAGCATTCTTTCCACTTAACGGGTGCCAAAAGTATTGTGCCCCGATCAGGCGTAGACAGGAACAAAGCTTTCAATGGAAATTTTAAACAACTGGGACTCAAGATCCTGAAGCATTTCTTCAAAGAATTGTAAGAGAAGATGAACCATGGTTATATCTGTATGATCCTGAAGATAAAACACAGTCAAAGCAATGGCTACCAAGAGGTAGAAGTGTCCCGTCAAAGCAAAAACAGACCAATGAAGAGCAAAGGTGATGACAACAGTGTTTGGGGATGCTCAGGGTATTTTGCTTGTTGCCTTTATGGCAGGCCAAAGAAAAATAACATCTGCATATTATGAGAGTGTTTTGAGAAAGTTCGCCAAAGCTTTAGCAGAAAAATGCCTGGAAAATCTTCACCAGAGAGTCTTTCTCGACTATAACCGTGCTCCTGCTCATTCATCTCATCAAACTAGGGCAATTTTGTGAGCATTTCAATGGGAAATCATTAGGCATTCACCTTACAGTCCCAATTTGGCTCTTTCTAACTTCTTTTTGTTTTCTAATCTTAAAAAATCTGTAAAGGGCATCCATTTTTCTTTAGTTAATAATGTAAAAATAACTGCATTGACATGGTTAAAGTCTCAGGACTCCATTATTTAGGGTTGGACTAAATGTTTAGTATCACCATTTACAAAAGTGTCTTGACCTTGATGGAGCTTATGTTGAGAAATAAAGTTTATTTTTTTAATCCTTATTTTTTAATTTTATTTTACCACAAACTTTTGAAGCTCCCTCATTTATACATATTTTTTTTTATGAATTAAAAACTTAAATGTTAAGGACAGAACCTTAAAAACTTTCTGCAAAAACAAAATACCAGAGAATAGCTCTGTATTTTCTGGACAGATAATGATTTTTTAAATGAATCATAGAAACAAAAATCATAAATAAAGAGATGAATAGATTTGACTACATTAAAACCATGACCTTCTTTTCTTCTATGATAAAACACAAAGAGTGATAAGAAAAATCCTAACCAGGAAAAAGATACTTGAAACATAAAATGACAAAGGATTAGTATCCAGAATATTTCTGAAACTCCTACGAATCAAGAAAGACAACCCAATTGAGAAATGATAAGATTAAAATAAGCAATTCACTTCAGTGCAAATATGACTGGACAATTAAATATATAAATACATGAAAAGATGCTAAATCTCATTAAGGATATGCAAATTAAAACCATAACTTGATACCATTTCACACCCGCCAGATTTGTTAAAATTAAAGTGTCTGACAAAGTTAGGTAACAGACAGTAAGACTTTCATTTACTACCATGAAACAAGTATGTATTTATAAAATCATTTTATTACCTTATAAAGTTGAGTATGTCCATATGCTGTGACTTAGCAATTCCACCCAGGAGTAAAACATTGCAAATAATCAACAGCAATGGAGGTAATTTGGATATATTAATTTCCTTTAAAGCAGGAGTTCTTAAATCTTAGCCAACATCAGAATTTCCTGGGGGGGCTTCTCAAAACACAGTTTCCTGTGCCCATCCCAGTTTCTGATCTAGTAACTCTGGGATAGAGTCCTAAAACTGGCATTTCTAACATAATCCCAAGTAACACTGATACTACCGGGCTGGGAAGCACACTTTGAGATCCACTGCTCTGGAGTCACGTGCTGTCTCACATTTACATCTGGACAAAAATGTGCAGTAAAAGAATTCTTTTGCTTAAGAGAGAGCCCCATGATATTTTAAGAAGCATTATCTGCAAGAAACAAAGCAGAAGAAACAATGAAAACAGTTTACTCTAAAAAGGAGTACATCTCAAAAGAATTGGCAGCCTCTTTGATTTAAACCCATAGTAGAGACTCCAGGTTATTTGCTTTATAGTCCTAGAATCTGAAAATAAACACCAATACTTTATTAACTGCAACAAATTAATCAATTATTTTCTAATTGTGAGTCTTTTCTGCTAACATTTCTAGTTTCTCACTAATCTGCACACTGCTTTTTATAGAAGAGTGAGTAAATTATGCAAGAGATCTAATTATACCAATTTTTCAGGAGACAAGATGGGTAAACTATGGACTTAAATAGCAAGACATGTACATCTGATTTTAATTTACTTTCTCTCAACATCAGGAAAAAGAAGAAAATTCCAATTACAGGTTATATTTGCAAAATCTAGTACAGACTGACAACCTCTAAACAATTCATTCTAAAAACAATTGTTTTGCAATTCCCAAAGATATTTCCCCTGGGATTTTCTATGACAGCTTTAAAATTATAAAATTATACAAAAATTGTGCGAGGCATATAATGTTGAACCAGATTTATCATTTTATGTTATGGCATCATTAAGCAATTTCAACAGAATGTAATAACCTTCTATGACTAATAAAAGAAGATACATGGTTATTCAAAGAGGTTTGGGTTTTTTAGCAAGAATGATTTTAGCAAAAATAGAAAACTTCATAACATATGACCTTTTCATGTGTCTGAATGCAAACAAACTTATTCATATGGGGTGCTAGTAACTAGTCAATGTAAAATTATCATAATAATTATCATCTAATACTAATTTCCAGTAAAAAGATAAATAAAATTATATGAGATTCTATGAACAAATGGTAATTGCAATAATTATTAATAGTGTTATAACTGGGAAAATTATTTCGTGATATTAAATCAATGAGGGAAGAGATAAACCTGAATGAGTATATGAGAGCCGGTAAGTAGCTAATAGGAAAGATGCAAAATCTGAAAAAGAATAAATTTCTGAGAAAGAAATTGTTTGGTCAAGGACATTTCTCCATAGACCTATCAAAGATGCCAATGTGTGAAATCTCATCATCAAAAGCCAAGATATGCCCCATACTATATAACCTAGAATAAGCTGACTTACTCACTCCACAAAAGCTGAAGCTTTCATACCATAAAATGGGAACAATTGAACAGGCTTCCTCATCCAAAAGTTGATACATTCCACAAAGGTGTCTATTTTAGGAGTAAAGCGAAAGCCAAACTCCATCCCAGCTCTACTTAGCTGGCCTTGTCTTCTCCATCCAACTTGAGGGGCTGCCTTTTCCTATTTCACACAAAGGCACCATATAGACTAATGGCAGCCTTGTTAATAGAGCCACCCTGTTGTTCCAAGAATTAAAGAAGTAGAATGGTGGTTACCAGAAGCTGGAAGCATAGGAGGAGTGGAAAGGCGGAGCAGAAGTTGGTTAACAGGTACAAATATACAGGTAAATAGAAGGAGTAAGTTCTAGTAGTTGATAGGATAGTAGGGAGATTGCAGTTAACAATACTTTATTGTATATTTCAAAATAACCAGAAGAGAATAATTGGGATTTTCCCAACACAAATAAAAAATAAATGTTTGAGTTGATGGATATCCCAATAGCCCTGATTTGATCATTACACATTGTATACATATATCAAAATATCATATGTAGCCCATAAATATGTATAATAATTATGCAACAATTTTAAAAAACAAGTTACTCCCCACATAGTCCTATTTTTCCCTTTTCTAAAAAGAATGTAGGATATTAGTAGAAATATGGTGAAATTGGAATAAGGTCTTTAATAATATTGTACCAATGCTAATGTCCTGTTCTTAAATGCAGTACTATGGTTTTGTAAGATGTTCCCATTAGGGGAAGCTGGGTGAAGGATATAAAGGAACTATATTATTTTTAAAACTTTTCTTTAAGTCTGAATTGGTCCAAAATAAAAAGACTGTTTAAATTTAGAAAAAAAAATTTAAAAAGAAAAAATTCATAATTAGAGCAGTTGGGGCAGAAGTTTAGAGGGAGACTTAAACAAGAAAAATTATTTTTAATATAATAAAATTTTTCCTTTGGGAAAAAAGTAATTTAAGACAAATAAATAAAGTGCTTTAGGGTTACGTGGTAGTGAGTAGATAAGGCAGGGAATGAGAAGGCCCTACAAAGTAATCAGAGGTCAGCTGATGGAGAACTGCATGAAGCTGGAATTTATCCTAAGGGGAACCAGGAGCAACTCAAGACCTTTCAGTACAAATACAGTTTTACTCTGGTGAGAAGTGAAGTTTTAAAAAGGGCATGGCTGGAGACTGCTGTAGAAATGCCAAGGAAAGAAGACAACTGCCTGGACTTAGGGCTCAGAGGCTAGTGACACAGGTTCACACTGCAAAGCTCCTTCACCGACCATCCCTGTGACCTTCTGCAAAGTACTTCACTTTCCTGTACCTCTGCTTCCTTATCTGTGTGACTGGGAATGACACCAGATCTCCCTGGAGCTTTCCCAGTAGTATTGTTCAGAGGATTAAATGAGGAAACACATTTCAAGCACTTGTTACAGGGCCTGGTACATAATAAAGGTCCAGGAAAGTTTAACAGCTATTACTTAATGGTCATTTCAGTGGGAAGAGAGATTTCAGAGATATTTAGGAGAAAGAAGTCATAGAACTAGTGACAGGTTGCCCACAGTGGGGGGAGGTTGCCCGGGAAGCCAAGGCTAACACTCTGGGTGGGCAGTGGGCTCGATGGTGCTGCAGACAGTGGTGGCCCAGGACACAGGAGAAGAACCAGAGTGCGGGTGTATGTTGGGGGATAGGAAGTGGCTGGTTCTCTTTTTGACATGTTTACTGTCAGAGTGATTGTGAGACCCCCAAAAGGAGAGATCCAATAGATGCTGGGTGGATATTTTTAGAAAGATTTGAGCTGAAGATTTCTATTTGAGAGTCATTATTTGAATCCAAGAGAGTGAATGAGATCACCTGGGAGCACACATAGAATGAGCAAAGGCAGGTCTAGGATAGAACCTTGAAAACATGGACAAAGAGGACACTTTCCCTCTCATGGCATTTATCACCCTTTATTAACATTGTTTGTTTAACGTCTCTGCCACATAATCCCATTAGACTGCAATCTCCCCGAGGGCAGTCACTGTGTCTAACTTTCTCACCCTTATATCCCCAAAGAGTGACACCTAGCTGGACACAACCTCACTCCATAAGTACCTCCAGTTGAATGATTCAGTGATACAAGGCCAGGAAAAGGTAATAAGCATAATACGTGGCAGGAAGAAGCCACCAAAGGTTGTTGAAAGTTTGGGCATGAAGACAATTAACCTTGAGCAATATGCAGATGGTATTAGGGAGGTTATAATCATGAGGTATATGAGGAGGTAGTAAGTAAAAGCAGAAGAATCACTCTAAGATGAACTATGAACGAAAAAATCGACAGGATGTGGTTACTGGGTGATGATAATACACAAAAATAAGAGTTACGGAATAATAGCATCATTAAGAATAGGATAAATGGTCACCTATATCCCTGGGTGATTCCAGTACAATCTTGTCTGATGACAGATCTCTTTCTGGCCCAATAGTTCTGGGGTGATGAAAGCTTTACAATGGACATCCCAGGCCAAATACCACTTTTGATGTATTTATACATTCATTCCACAAATATTCATTGAGCATGCCAGGACACAGAAATGAGTGAGACATCATACTCCCTCTAAGAAGTTCACACATCAGTGGTATCAAAAGAAATGTAAACAAATTAACAAGCTACCATATTGATTGTATAATCTGGATATGGAACACTGTATCCAAATTGCTTTTTCAAGGTTAGTAATGACCACTATGTGCTAAATGAAACAGTCGATTCTATGTCCTCACCTTGCTTGACCTATCAATACCATTTGAAACAGTTGATTACTCCCTATTTTTATGGTACTTTCTTTCCTTGGCACCCTAGATTGACTCCTGGCTCACTGCCCATTCCTTTTAGTGTCCTTCAACTATTCCCCACCTTCATGACCTCTCAACATCGGAGTGCCTCAGAGCTTAGTTAGTACTTGGACTTCTTCTCTATCTGTACTTGCTCCTTGGTGATCTCATCTAATATCTAGGCTTTAAATACTATCTGTATGCTGAAGACTTTTACATTTTTATCTCAAGTCTGAACTTTTCCCTGACCTCCAGGTGGTGTAACCAATCATCAAACTGTCATCCCCTCTTGCTTATATATTAGGCATCTCAAACTTCACTTGTCCAATATCCAACTCCTGACTATCCTCCCAAAACCATCTCCTCCCACGATCTTCCTGTGTTAGCAATGGCAATTGACTCTGCTCGCCGCTCAGTCCAAAATACTTGGGCTCTTCCTTGACTCCCCTCTTTCTCTAACACCCCATAATCTATCAGAAAATCTTGAGGCGTTCCTGTCACATTATATCCAGGAGCTCATCCCTGTCACCACTGCTGAACCTGCCCATGCCACGGGCATCTCTTACTTGGAGAATTGGAAGAATTCCCACCTGTCCTCCTTGTGTCTGCACCTGCCCTCCGACGGCCTCGGCTTAACACAGAAACCAGCTGACCCTGTTAAACACACCGCTCACTCTCCTATTCGAACCTGCTTCCCATCTCACTCAGAGCAAAAGCCATCTTTACAAGGCCTGATTACCTCTTCGACTCAGATCTTTCCTTGCTCACGTTTCTCTCACCATATGAGCCTCCTTGATGTTTCTCCAACATGCCAGGTACTTGTTTGTTCCTTCTGCCCCAAACGGTTTCGCCCAGAGAGCTGAATAGCTCATTCCCTTCCCTCACCTCCTTCGGATCATCGCGCCAGTGTGGAGCTGAGGAGAAACACAGCGGCTCTTGTGAACCAGGCCCAGCTCTCCATAGGAGGTCAAGCAACTTGCATGAAGTCATTTGATTTGTTGCCTCTGTGAGATTTAAAGACCCATCCCTTCAAATGTCTGAAAATTTCTGAGAACACTAAAAAATCCACCTTGGAAATGGCAAATTAGGTCTCCTTCCTTCAACATGCCCCTTTCCAACAAAGCACAGAGAGAGAGAGACATGATTTGCCCCCACTCCTTTGGTGTTGGACATAGACCAGAGGGAAGCAGAGAGGGTGGTTGCCCAGCAGACATCGCTCATACTCAGCTTTGGAAGAAGGCTCTTCCTGGGCATACGCCTAGATAATAAGACAATTCCTTACCTCACAGACTCATAAGACATTCCATTCAAAAGCCCTGCTGGGCAGGACACACCTCCCAGTTAAAGCAGCAAGTAGACTTACAAATCTGAAAAGGAAAATGAGAACAGGATAGATGAGCAGATTACCCAGCCCTGTAATTATGGGATGTATCAGTTCCAGGACGACTCTTTTCTCTCTGAAAGTGTTAGAAGGGGAGCATTCCACCTCTTGGAGATGCATCTAAGATGATCTGAATAAGGATTAAATATATATTCCTGGGTCCAAGTAGCCTGCCAATATGGACCCCAACATATAAATAAAGTTTGAAGGGAGTAAAAGCTTTTTAAAAAAATTCTTAAAATGTGTCAGAAGACTGGGAACACTATTTTACATAAATTAGTTCATTTAATCTTCACAACAACTCTCAAGTTAGGTATTATTTTTCCCATTATGCAAATAGGAGGTTAGGTAAATTGAGTTAGGTGGGTGGTAAATGCCAGGGTCAGGCCTATTTACTTCCAAAACCTTGTGATTCCACTATGCCAGGTGCTGCAGACAGGTAAAGGATGTGGGCAATGTCTCCCACAGAGGACAAGGCTGAGGACAGGTGATTTCCCTGCCGAACACTTCACTACCTGCCCAACCTGCTTCCTCTGTCCCTCTCTGGGCCACCCCTTCCATAAAGCAGCCGTGGATTGCAGCCACTAGAGGGCAGGCATGGCATGAAAAGTCACCAGCACTTCCCATTTCCTCTCTTCCTCTCAGACCAGGGTAGCAGGAAAAGGCACCCCTGGGTCTGAGGGACAAATGGTAGTAATGATCATTTTCTTTGCTGAAGACTGTCACACTCCACAGATCCCTTCCAAGTCACATTTTATTTCTCCCTTGGCACAGCCTTGTCAAGTAGTTGTGTGTCTTTTTAAAATCATCTTCATTTTACAGAAATATAAAGTGATGAGACAGATATCAATGATTTCACTTGCAATACATTTTCTAGATTTGCAGACTTGCAAGAGTCGTGGAAAGGGTTGATTCTTCCAGGCAAATTGGTCCAATGGGATAAGCAGCTCAAAGCATGGAGTGTAGGCTCTTGAGGAGTGACACTGTCCTGTTCTGTCCTATAATACCAGCCCCTTGCACATAAGTGCTTAAGAAATAGTAATTAACTAATTAAAGAAAAGAGCCTCAAGAACCTGTTGTGTCCAGATCACCACCTTTAAGATTTTACAAGTTGGGCTACTTGACATTATTATCCCATTTTAAAAGCAAGGTATCTGTAGCCCAGAAAGCCTAACCATAAACCACAAAGTTTTGCAGAGAAAAAAAGTGGAAGCTGGACTAGGAAATTATTTAGTTTCAGACCTTTTTTCAGCATGCCTCACCATAAGCCTAGATCTAGAGCCCAGAAGAAAATCAAAGTCAAAAGAGACACAACTTGACCATCAGATTCTAGGACAATAAGTTCCCCTGCCTGTCACCGAGGCGACAAGTCATCTGGACTTTGTCCAGCCCACTCAACTGGACCAGGGTTAGGGAAAGCCGTTCATCCCACCTAGTTTGCAGGGTCGTAGCAAGTTACAGATCACAGTGAAGCACTGGAAGAGTGCTTTGAAGGCTTACTGTTAAAGGAAAGGTTAAGAGAAACTGGCTCTAACTAGGTCATTAAGCTGACTCACCACAGACTGGCTGGTAAGAATTTCTACCAAGCTATGCCATTCATATCTGAACTAAGACAATGGCAACCAATGGTTTGAAATCTCACTGGATGAAACAAAAAAGGAGGAAAGTATCCTAAAGAGCTTACTCCACTTAACGGTTCTTCACCAACCAAGTTCCAACCTTTTTGCGCCAGTGTCTCTGAGAAGGCTCTTCCACCACACCTCCTTGGCATTCCTCTGCCCCACCAACTTAGCCCATCTTGGTCAACTGCCGATTGCTGCCTCTTCAGTCGCTGCTCCTTTAGGTCTACCTGTTTCATTCTCAACTCTGGCCTCACCCTGAGATACTGCTTGTGGATGCCTTCGGCACCATATGCTACCACCCGACACCAAATCCACCCCTCCTGTGCTTCCAGTTCAGCCCCAGAGCCCCAGGCTGCATGGAAGCCTGGTCCCACTTTTCAGTAAGGGAGTTCCCACAGAAAAAGAGCCATTTTCACAGCATCGATTCAATGGCATTCAACAAATAGTGATTCAATTTCACTCAACAAGTACTTATTATAAACATTCTATGTGCAAGAGTTGTGCTAGGTATCGGTAAGGATACAAAGAAAGTGAAAATAAAAATCCATATCTTCATGAAGATAAATAACTTATCTAGAAATGGGGACAGATGAGGGCAAGATAATCCTAATATCTGACGAAACACACCGAATTTCCTCATACACTGAAAATGCTGTAGGTGTCCAGAGGAGAAAGAGAAAAAAATCCAAATTAGAAGGATCAGGAGAATCTTTGTAAAGGACTTAATGTTTAATAAGCCTTAGAAAGGATCTAAGAGAATGAACTTTCAAGAGAGAAATGATAGCCCAAGAGCATGTACAGAGAAAGCACTGGAAGTACATGTGGATTTGTGCCAGGGCCTGGTGTGGCTGAAGAATAAGGAAATGGGATTCTGGAAAAGGGGAGTGGGGTGGCGGCAAATCCATGTCGCTCCCTAAAATGCCAGGAAGGGGGTGAATGAAACAGGTTTTCTCAAGCAAAGGGCACAGTGTGTCCTGACACACTCCGTGTTGAGCATGTTCGAGCTGTGACACTCCCACTGGGCAAGCGTGCACTGGCTGGAGTGCCTCGGACCTGACAGAGTCACTTCGTGAACGTTTTCCTGGAGCACCTCTTCACATCCCGTCGCAGTGCGTTAAGCTCTTTCTCTCGGCTGCAAGACGTCATAAAACTCCACCTCTTCTTCCAATCCTTGACTCATTTCCGGGCTGTCTCTCAGAGTTCAGCTCCTACACTCCTCACGGCCTCAGCCTTGCCAGACACTTTTGCTCGTTATTTGTGTTAAGCTGTGGTTGTTACAAATGGGTTATGCCCATTCCCATCCCACAATGCTGCCTGTCTCAGAGCATGGAGTCTGCTTCATGGGGTTCTCCAGAGAGCAGGATTCATGTCCACTGTGTAGCTAGAAACAGCTCAGGGAAAATGCCAAGCCCAGCCGTAGCCCATTAAGCACATAATAGAGGCTTCCATGGTCAAAACCCAACATAGTGACAGAAGTCTAAACCTCAGGTGACAAACTCTTTTGAGAAATAACTCAGGAGTGACTCAAGAGGTGGTACCCAGTGAGAGAGTCATTTATTCATGGGATTTGCTGTTATTTCCCTACTCTTGTTAAGTGATGACACTTTGGGCAACATGGGAATTGGCTACTTCCTTAGATGCCTGCTCTACAAGGACTAGACATCTCAGCAAGACACTCACTCATGGCTTTCTCTAGGTGGATGACACCCTCAACGTTCCCCGAACAAGGATGAGGGTGCTGAAGAGACCTCTCCTTCCTGTCCATGTGTCTGTTTGCACAGCATGTGTTGTGAGGTTGTCCATAACAGCCAGGGGACCTTACTGATTAAAGCCCAACTGATTTCAAAAAATCTCCACTGACTTAAAATTCAGAAGCTTTTGGAAAGGCACTGTTGTAGGCTGAAGTGTCTCCTTTATTTGGAGACAGTCTTCAAAGAGATCATTAAGGTAAAATGAGGTCTCTAGGGTGGGCCTCAATCCAATATGACTAGTGAGTTCTAAGAAGAGGAAATTTGGACACAGACACACACGGAGTAAAGACCAACAGAAGACATGGGCAGAAGGCGGCCATCTGCAAGCCAGGCAGAGGGACCTCGGAAGAAATCCACCCTTTTGGCACCTTGATTGGGGACTTCTGGCCTCCAGAACTATGAGAAAATAAATTTCTGTTGTTTAAACCAGTCTGCGGCATTTTTATGGCAGCCCAAGTCAACTAACACAGGTACAGAACTGAGGTATACTTTTATATCCTCTGTAAGGAGAAAAGGCTCCACTAAGTAAGCAACTTTGATTAGAGGGTCCTCCTTTTATATTCCTACAAATCATTTTCCCCAACTTTACATACATTTTTTCTCCCACCTAATTGATTGATCTCATTATTAGTAGACGGTGTTAGGATGAATGAAAAGACACATTGGCTCTGGTGTTAAGGTAACAGAATAACAAAAACATTATGAATGTTCTCACAGAATGGAGAAGTGGGGTGGATTTCTAAGAGTTTGGTGCTAGACTGCATGATTTTCACCATCTCTCAGAAATCAGAATGCTAAGGAGGTTATGACCAAAATATGCATATAGAAATACGGCAACAAGAAGAAGATCTCAAAGAATTTAAGGAATACATATGAGGGCTTATGCACATTCTTTTACCTGTAATTAACTACACAGATGAAACTGTCCCCACATTAAGTGGGCAGTTTCTTTTATTTTCACTAAACATTCCTTTACTCCTCAAGCGGTTTGCCTTTATTTACACAGATCAAGGTAAGGTCAACATTAGACCATTATCAAGTATTATTTTAACACACACCTATGCACATGTGTCCATAAATGCAAATTGAAGGCCGGGGAAGGAGGGATTTCGTCATTCCCAGTTTGGGTATTTTATGGTCTCATGATGAGCTTGAGGACAGACATAATAGGCCACAAGAACTCACAGGGACCACACGTGTCAAATACATCCAGCTCAACTCAGTGTATGTAAACCACTGGGCTGTCAGCACATGCCCTGTTCAGTTTCTTCTCATGGAGCCCTAAACTCCAGGCTTTGCACACTGCAGTCTTTCTTGTTAGGTCTTCTCCAAAATCCCTCAATTAAGGTGAGTTAGCCATCTTTTTGATTATGTTATGTGTGTGCTTGACTTCAACCCTCCGGCCGTGTGCTCCTCCAATACTGTCATCCTCGTGGTGCTTGGGCCCACTCCCCCGCGCCCTCCTCCCTCCCGAGCCCTTGCACCCCACGCTCTTGTACTCCCCATTACCTGCAGTCTGCCCTGTGTCCTCAGATTTCCTCCCTCTCCCCATCGTAACTGTCACCAGCTCTCCCCTGAGATACCAGTTCTCAAGAAGTTGCTCATTTCCTCACATCCTTGTTAAACAAGACAAGGTATATAAAATATTCAGCACACAGTTTGGTACCAGTAAGGCCTCCAGAAATAGTAGCTATCAACATCCCATCATGACAATGATCACTGTTCCTCAGGTCAGGAGGTGAGGGCTCTTGTCCTACCCACTCCCCCCAGTTTTTTCTAGACCATCACTCCTCCACGTTTTGGTGAAGACTCCTGCACCTGTGGGGCACAGGTGGCCTGTGCCCGTCACCCTGGACTGCGTCCTGGAGCTGTCAACAGGGCCTCCAGCTCATAGACGCTTTGTCTCCACCCTGCCCACCAGCCCTGCCTCTTTCACTTCCCTCCCTTGCTCTGCAATTCAGATTTCGTGGTGCACATTTCCATCCCACTCTTGCCGAAACCCTAAATTCTCTTGTCCATCTATCTTTTTTTTTTTCCTGACCTGCCCAGACAAATTGCATCTTTGAATGACAGCAATGCTGCCTTCCCTGCACTAACGCCTGCCCAGGTAAGCCCTGGACTCAACTTGCTCATGTTTAGACAGGGTTTTTCTGTGCATCTTATCAGAGAAATTATTCTGAGGTTTTCTTTTAACAAATCAATAAATATGTGCAGAGGGGTCTGAGTTCATCTGAACTCTAATTACAGCAGGCACTGCTTGTGGAAGACACTGACCTGGACACAGTTTTCTTGAAGCCTGAAGCTTTGGCTGCAGGTCTATAAAATAAATGGGGAAGAATTTCATCTTTTTATGCTGGTGACAAGTTCTAGCACAAGAATTAACCTATCCCTTAAAAGTTTGATAATAATTAATGCTGACTGGTTTTAATGTGGAGTTTTGACCTTTGAAAATCACTAGAGTCACTAAAAAATGGAGGTTATTTAAGTTGGTACAGACTCAGTAATAGAATTTAGAAGGAATATTTGACTTTAAGCACTTTTTTGAGCTCTGGATTGTTCTTCAATGATTTACTATCAGTCAAGCAGGCATCTTCTGAGCCTTCGGTATTGAAATGCCTAGTTGGAGACTATAAAGGAAAACAATTATTTAAGAGGTTGCTGAGTGACTTACTTGGATACAGAACTGGATCTCCCTCACCTCAAGGCTACAACATAGAAACTCCACCTGAGTTTCCACCCTGCCAGCCCGCCTGACAGAGTTCAGACTTGCCAGCCCCACACTCATGTGAGCCAGTTTCTTAAAATAAATCTCTTACTCTCTCTCTCTATATATACACACACAGACATATGTATATATACACACATATAGACATATATGTGTGTCTATACACATATGTGTATGGACACACACATGCATGTATACACACAGACACGTGTGTATATGCACACAGGCACACACATGTATGTATACATGTGCACGCACACACACCCCTCTTATTGGTTCTGTTCTGGAGAACCCTGACTGACACACATATCCCAAGGTTTGTTACATTTATAACTGTCCCTTCCCTTTCCAGGGACCACAGTCTGTTATCATTTTTCTTCCTTTGAAGTCACAGCCAACACAATCCATCACTCAGGGCCTAAAGTTTTATGAGCACTCAGAAGTATCTAAATTCTCAGATTCTTTCAAATAACAAACTTGTTCAGTTTTTGGAGAATATTTTTTTAAAGTAATAAGACCTGGGGAAATGTACACAAAATAATGTAAACTTTTTAAAATCAGACACAAAATCTATAAATACCTGGCACATCGTGCAAAGTGTACTGGTTCTTTCAGTTCTGTTTTTTTTAAAAAACTTCATCCCTATCAGGTCTGACTCTAATTTTGATTTTTTTTTGTCAAAAGCAAAATTTTAAAACAATGGGCATTGTTAATCTCTTTGAGGTAAGATTTTATCTGATTTTTTTCATACAGAAAAGTTTCTCTAATTTATTTTTACAATGAACATATCCAGCTCTTAAAATAGAAAAATATTAGGATTCCAAAAATGGAAACACTTTTTATAATAGACAAATAAAACAGAGTTGGAAAATTTGGGTAATGTGAATGAAATTAAAGAATGCTGAAAATATGAAGAAGTTAAGAATTCAGGGGTATAGGCACGTAAGTTGAGTCCCCTGACACCACAAACAAATACATTGGACCCTTGAAGAATGCAGGGTTAAGAGTGCCACCAAAACTCAATTATAGCTCTTGACTCCCCCAAAACTTAACTAGTATTCATAACTTACTGTTGACTGGAAGCTTTACCAATAACCTAAACAGTTGATTAACACACATTTTGTATGTTCTATGTATTACATACTGTGTTCTTACAATAAAGTAAGCTGGAGAATAGAAAATATTATTAAGAAAATCATAAGGAAGAGAAAACATATTTACTATTCGTTAAGTGCAAGCGGATCATCAGAAGGTCTTCATCTTCATTAGCTTCACAGTGAGTAGGCTGGGAGGAGGAGGAAGAGGAAGGGTTGGTCTTGCTGTCTCGAGGGTGACAAAGGTAGAAGAAAATCCACTCATAAGTGGACCTGAGCAGCTCGGACCTGTGTTGTTCAAGGGACAATCGCATGTGTGCCAGCAAAGGGTGGCCAAGAGCTACAGATAATGAAATTAATCATCACACAATGGGAGGAAACAAAAGATTCAGCTTCCTGGTACAGCCAAGTCCAGAGGTCCTGAGCATTAGGTAATGGGCTATGACACTCTATTAAAACGTAAAGCTGTTGATGGAAGCCCAGAGCCCTGGAGTGCAGCACTGTCAGCGCAGTGGCCTGGATGGGGACACCCTAAATGAAATGGAAGGATGAAGTCAGGAGTAGCTGAACAAGAAAAAGGGACTTGGGAAGAAAGTGCTACCCAGAGAAACTGAACAATGATAAGGGAACTAAGAAAAAAGACTCAGTTCTTACACTGATGTTTTTCTTTAAAGGAATACATGTCCGTAAGCTAAATTGAAATGTGTTCAACCTGAAAACTTAACAACAAAAAGATGAGAAAGATATTCAGAAATATATTTAAACTTTGAGAAACTTTATCAATCAAATGCTACCCAAGAAAAGAAATCCTTCTGGATAAAAATCCTTTCACCAAATCATGTAACAGCTTTATGAGTTCTTCAGAAGAAAGGCAACCTGGAAATTTAAGTTATTTTTAACACTTTTGTTGAAAAAGCCATTTCTCTCCTCCTAGGCTGAATTCTTTGATGCAAGTTCAGTAGCTTTGGGGTGAATCTGAATGCAGTTTTCAGAGCAGTGAGGAAAAATCATGCAGTGTCAAGATCCCAAACTTCCTCCAAGAAATTTTTAAATAACTGATAAAGATGTCTATGGTTCCTCTGAGTTCTTGTTCAGCTCTCTTGTGAGGTATAGCTTTCAAAGAATAGCACTTTCCTATGATTACATACTGTCAGATTCTAAAATGTCAGGTAGCAATATATGGGCAAAAGAGGTAAAATATATTCATGTTTTAACTCCTTGTGGAAAAAATGCATAGATACAGTCTCTAATTTCAGGGGAAGTGGGTGGATCTGGATGTACCAGTTATCTTGTTGATTGAGCCTAATAAACAGTGTCATTGCCACAGCCATAGGTCATTAAGAAGGGAAATGATTGTATTAGCCGTTGCAGGCATTTGTCAAAGATGTGTCCTTGCCAGAAGGAAGAAATGGGTAACAGCAGAAACGATACAACAGCAGTCCTCTAGAAACCCAGAGACCTAAGCGGGGCTATGACCTACAAAATAGCACGTAGTAAGCAATACCATTCTAAAACAAGAAAAAAAAATTGCATAGTTTTTGGAGTTCGGGCAATTTGCTGGTTGTTTGTTTTAGTATTTTTCTGCTGCTTTGTAACACAATTTGAAATGTCTTTAAAATGTCTCCTGTATACTAAAAGTCATTCATGTAATAACAATAGTCTGTACACATACCATGCTTTTTATATACCTGGAGTCACAGTTTACGAGTTTTATCCCACCACAACTTTTTAAGATAGGGGATTGTTTCTATCCCCATTTTGCAGATAAGAAAACTGAGTCACAGGAAGGCTAACTTACCCAGGGTTACACAGCTAGGCAGTGGAAACTAGGAGTTAGGCCCACATAGTCCAGCAGCTCATATTTTTATTGAGCATCCATTAAGGATGTGACACTCGATAGTCTCTGTAGATGGTGTGATTTATAAGATAGCATTTTAAAATTCAGTATTTTTCTACTTTGCAAAAGCCTATGCACATACATGCTTAGCATTTTGCCTTCGGCGCCATCTGTACTGAAAATCCACAAAGCAGGGAAAACAACTCACTGGCAGAGAAGAGCTGAAAATAGGGCACCTACTACTCAGCCATCCCTGGGGTAAATACCTGGATCAGCTGGAGCAAACACATGGCTCCGTGACAGCTCTCTGAGCTGGAGGCACAGCTTGCTCCAAGCCTGCCTGCCTGTAATGGCAATGGGAGCGCTTCCCGTGCCTCCACGTTTCGCCCACTCCTCCATCTCCAAGACAAACACCAGGAAAGTGGCTCTTAACTCTGGGTTGCCCTTGGATTACCTTTTGCTGTAACTAAAGTCTAATGAGAATAACAGCAGTAATAACACGTCTGTGTTGCGTAGTATTGCCCTGTACAGCACTGATCTGTTACAAGGCTCTCATCAGAGATGTTTTTATTAAAAATATGGAGAGACTATAAAATATGGAGAGACTATATAACTTCACGCCAGTAAGGAAGAATGCAATGAAATTGCATTGCATGAGGCATATGAAATTACCAATATCTGACCTTTCGGACCTAAAAATGTTTTCTTATATAGAGTGAGTGCAGTAAGTAATGTGCTATTCTGGGCTCTCAGCCCATGAACCAACATCTCCTAGGATGTTTGGCTCAGCTGGAGTGAAGTTCTGCTCTCTGGTTGCTTGTTCCTCTATTATGGCATATTCTGGGGTTTAATGTTGACTCATAAAGTAACCACAAAGAGCGCACAAGCAACAGTGCCACTGGCGCTGCAGAGCATGGAAGAGGTGGAAGGTTGAGGCTGAAGTGCAGCTTGGTGGCTGGTGGCCTTGTAAGGGATTGTCAAGGAAGCACAGGGGGAAAACCGGCTGCCGAGTAGGGAGTGGTACAAGACTTAAGACATTAGGAAGAGCATCAGGAGCATCAGCATTGCACAGGGAAAACAAAGTAAAACAAAACAGAGGCACGCCACAGCTTCAGGAAGTATGATAAGACTGAATGACTGTTGAGCCCACTTCCTCACCGGGGTTACCCTGACAGTCCATGCTTGCAGCAAGCATCCGCTGTGCTAATCAGATATGCATAAAATAATGATAGGCCAATTATGCTGAGGACCGATGAGCAGCAAGGCACTGTGATAAATGCTTTGCACACGTATATCAGGCAGGGTTCTCCAAACCAGCAGAGCCAGTAGGATATATATACACCCGGGGACTTATTCCGAGGAATTGGCCTATGCAATCGTGAGGCTGGCAAGTCCAAAATCCCTAGGGCAGGCCAGCAGGCTGGAAACACTCCAGCAGGAGCTGATGCTGCCACCTGGAAGCAGAATTGCTTCTCCCTCCGGAAACCTCAGTTTCACTCTTCAGGCTTCACTGACTGAAGCTCAGATTACAGAAGATAGTCTCCTTTACTTAAAGTGAACTAGTTGTCGATGTTAATCATTTCTATAAAATATCTTCTGAGCAACACCTAGATTAGTGCTTAATTGAATAATTGGGACGATGGCTTAGCCAAGTGGACAGGAAAAATAAACCATCACAAAGTATATGCTCATTTTTTTCATCATGAAAAATCCATAGGATAATATCATTTTACCCTCATTTTACAAATAAAGAAACGGAGGCTCAAGAAGGTAAAGAACTTGCTCAAGATTACACATATTGTAAGGGATGAAGCCAAGCTTTGGGAACCAGTTTGACTCCAGAGTACATGAATTTAACTACTGGGATCTTCCATCTCACCAAGTATTAATAACAAGGATTTTCTGCTAAGGATGCTCTCCTTTGGGAGTTGAGTTGGGAAAGGCTGAGAAACATTAAAGCCAAGAGAAGGTCACATTAGCTCTTGAGCATCAGAGGACTGTGAGCTCTCCGTTGGGATAGGCACCATGGAGTTCAGTGCTGGGTCAATATAGCCACCATCTTCCAAACCACGCCCCTTCCCCATCCTTCCATCCTGCCGTGCGACACACACAGTGAGTACTTAGTAAATCAGCCACCATATAAATTCAGGGAATGTTATAATATAGTGAATACAGGGAGTACAGCTTGCATGAAAAAAATCAAAACAAACTAGATTACATATTAAGACAAAGTCAGGCTGGGCGCGGTGGCTCACGCCTATAATCCTAGCACTCTGGGAGGCCGAGGCAGGTGGATCGCTCAAGGTCAGGAGTTCAAGACCAGCCTGAGCAAGAGTGAGACCCTGTTTCTACTCAAAATAGAAAAAATTAGCCGGACAACTAAAAATATATAGAAAAAATTAGCCGGGCATGGTGGCGCATGCCTGTAGTCCCAGCTACTCAGGAGGCTGAGGCAGTAGGATGGCTTGAGCCCAGGAGTTTGAGGTTGCTGTGAGCTAGGCCGACGCCAGGGCACTCTAACCCAGGCAAAGAGAGTGAGACTCTGTCTCAAAAAAAAAAAAAAAAGACAAAGTCAGAGGGATAAATGAAAGAGTCATTCTTCTGCCATTCAAAATAGACTCCTTCCAAAGTTCCAGTTTAATCAGAATATCAGCACATCAGCATTAGCAGCAGCTGGGAAAGCTGCCCCAGGGAGCTGTGACGAAGTGGACATAGAAGGGTATGGGGATAAGAGACTCCAGAGAAAGGCAGATAAGTTAGCAGCCTTCCAGTGGAGGTTTTTCTGGGTTCTTGGTGATCAGGGGAAGAAA
Organism: Lepilemur ruficaudatus; assembly: GCA_963574885.1. Lineage (NCBI taxonomy): Eukaryota > Metazoa > Chordata > Mammalia > Primates > Lepilemuridae > Lepilemur > Lepilemur ruficaudatus. The sequence continues at coordinate 13,120 of CAUYRT010101409.1, read as the reverse complement.
AGAATTTCAGGATACATCACATAAGGCAAGCTAGTGACAGCTTTTTTTTTTTTTAATTATTGAAAGTGAAGGGGGGAGAGAGAGAGAGCGCGCACACAGTGAGCAGCTGCACTGGGAGGAAGTGATTTTTGGTCTTTCAAAGTCTCACTAATCGAGGAGAGGAACATTCAAGGCTGAGGGGTTGGCTTTTACTAAGAATTTGGATAGTAATTCCTAGAACTGGGTTCCCTCCCATTTTTATACTTTATATGGTGTCTCAGAACTGTCATGGTGATTTCAAGGGTGGAAAAATGTTAAAACCGCAATGTAAATGATATTGTAATTAGCCAAAGTTCATGTAAGGTGACAGAGACAGCTGACAGGCCAGTCGAAGCGGGTTCTTGCCTGCAGTTATCAGCCCCTCTAGTCAGCTTCTGCCTGAGGGCTGTTTACTTTCACACCTGCGCACAATCTGCAAGCCCCTGCATCTGGTCTCAGCCCTGTCTCCTAGCCTCCTACTCTAACAGATTGACAGTTACTTGGGGTGGGATTTTACCATTGCCAGAGGACTCTCCCTCACCTCCCAAACAAACGCATCTCTCCTACTATCTCCTTCTTTTTCTCATACTCTACAGTTGCATTTCCAAAACTTGTCATTATCCCTAAAGCTCTCAGCTCCGATCATAGATATTTTAGCAGAAGATCTTTAGGGACTGAATGTCTGAGTCTCCCTCAAATCCATATATTGAAGTCTTAATTCCCATGCAATGGTATTTGGAGGTGGGATCTTTGGAAGGCAATTAGGTCATGAGAGTGGAGCTTAGTGCCCTTACAAAAGAGACTCCAGAGAGCTCTCATGTCCTCTTCCTGCTGTGTGAGGATACAAGAAGGCGGCTGTCTGCAAATCAGGAAGAGAGCCTTCACCAAAACCCCACCACGCTGCCACTCTGATCTCAGTCTCCACAACTGTGAGAAATAAATTTCTGTTGTTTATAAGCCACCCAGTCTATAATTTTTTTTTATAGCAAGCCGACTGACCAAGATAATCTCGTTCCCATCTTTGGAGAAAAAATAGAGACCAGCAAAGATAGCCTTTCCCTGCCTTCGCACTGCCACCAAACATAGATCTGTACCAACCCTCCCAGGCTTCCTCCGCCAGACATCCTTTGTCTTGTGCTCCGGACTCCGGATGGCATCCCCATCCATCACCCCTGGAACTTGCCCCACCCATCATTGCTTTTCTTTCCCTCCCTTACATGTTCAATCTCTTTAGGTTTTCCTTCCCTCCTGCCTACAAATAGCATAAGTGCTTCCACCATCTTAAAAAATACCTTAATTTTAGATTATTGCAATAAACATAAGTAGACTAAATGCTTTAGAAATGGAAACATATGATCAGAACACACAGGATTTAAAAACAACTATATTCTGATTCCAACACACACATCTTAAAGACAACGGCAGAGAAAGATTGAAAGTAAGAATATAGAAAAAAGATATTCCTTCCAAACCCTAAGCAAAAGCTAGGGAATATCAGATAAAGAAAACTTTAAGACAAGAAATATTACTGGAGATAAAAAGGAAATTTCATAGCAATAAAAATTTCAACTTACCAGAAAGATATTTAAATTCTAAATCTGTATGTGTTTAAATATGCAATTCAAAATTTGGATATTCTTCTAAATATAGACAGCAAAAATTAATAAAAGTAAAAGGAGAACTATTATAATATACATCAATAATGGACTGTGGGTTTTAACACACGTCTTACAGAACAAGCAGAAACCTTCTCACAAAAATACTAATAGTTTATCAACATGATCTAATGGACATATCAATAACTTGAGCTATCAACTGAATATTGAAATGCACTATGACAACTCTCAGAGATGCTCAACCAAAATAGCACAGGTATGCATTTACAAGAACGTTTACAGCAGCATTATTTGTAATTTTCAAAAACTGGAAACAACCCAGTGGTATCACAGCAGATTAAATAAATGAATTGTGCTATTAAAAAAAATTTTTAAAAAACCTTGCTTCGACTCTTATTCCTCCTCAAGCTACCAAAACTTTTCTTTATTTATTTTCCTATTTGCCAATTTTAAGTAAAAGAAAAAAATTGAAAAAAAATGTATTAGCTCTGTTTCTTCACTCTTATTGCACTGCTCAATCCTCGGCAGTATTTTCAGCCACCATCTTGCCACAGAAATTGTTCTGGTCCAGGCAGCAGTTACATAGTTACCATGTTTCTTATTCCTATTCTACTTGGTTGGCCTCTCTGCCTTCCCTGACACTGATGATCACTCCTTTCAATCTGAGAATCTCTTCTGTCTTAATTTCTCGATTTCTGTCTCTTGGTTCTCTTTCTGTTGCTAAAATCTTATTTTTCAGTGTCTTCCATGGCATTTTGTTTTGTCATTTCAGGTTCAGGGGGCCTTAGGGCCTTGTCTGTGCTCATGTGGGGTGATGATATTCAGTCTGTGGCTTCACCCCCATCTCTGTGCTGAGGCAGCAGGCACAGTGATGTGATTGAGCACGGACTTTGAAGTCAGGCAGATAACACATCAGCTCTGCAAATCAAGGTCTCTAAACCCAACCTTTCTCCTGAGCCTTTATCAGAGGAGCACTAAAAATAAACTTGACCCAGGTTATAACTGTGTCGTGAGCCAATTTTTGCATCCCTCTGTATCCATAAATAGATGAAAGCCCATATCCTATTCTCACAATGCCAGACCCAGTGTATGCACTTCTTAGATTGGACTGGCCGTGATTTTCTGCTCAGTGCTACAGGTGACTCTGTGGGAAAATCCCTTGGCACCAATGACATTCTTGTTGGCAGAGAAAGGAGATGCCCGTCTTTGCTGGAGAGAGGCTCACAGAGCCCCATCCCTGCCCACACGGTGGAGGCGGCTCAGCAGTTGCCCTGCCAAAGCGACAGCCGCTCCTGATGTCCTGTGTCGCTTGAGGAAGGGCCAGGATGTGCCTCACTTCACACCTTTGGACTCATACTGCAAAGTTCTCACCTCTCGCCCTGAGCTTTTCTGTCACTGCTAAGGTGCGGATCCTGGGGGCTTCCCAAGCCCCCTCACCCACTCGATGCACTGGCTTTCCAGGAGGAGGTTGCAAATTGCAGAGAGAGGCATAAAATGTCTCTGGCTCATGCCCTCTTACTGGATCAATGCCACTGATCTTGTGGCAAAAAACAACCTAGAAATGTGGGTGAATTATCACCCCAATGTTAAAGGGGGGAGACTTTGGCCAGTGAGCATCAGGAGACAAAAAGAGTCTTCTCTCTTCCTCCTCCCTGGGAGACTCTGCTGAGCGCCGGTGTTTCCATATTCCCTCTCTGGACATGCCCTGCACAGCTGAACAATCAGCGTGTTGTCCAGTCAAGTCTGGACAGCTTGGAATGCACCACTGTGTACTCGCTTCCTCTCTTCCTCTTCCTCATTAACCTGCTTCCTTCACTTTTGCTTCCCTGAATTGTGCCCACTTAACAAAGCTTTAGCACGTAGGCTGTGACTGAGGCTCTGTTTGCTAGAGAAACCGTTCATCAGGAAAAAGAAAGGGGAATTAAAAGAGGAAGTAAATTGATTCTCTGCCAAGTAACCAGTGTTTTTGCTAAGTGACTTATGAATACATTTGCTATCTCTTTTAATCCTCACAGAAAACTATACAGTGGATATTACTCTCCCCTACTACAGCGAGGACCTGAGGCTCAGTGAGGCTTTAGTAATTCACCAGAGATGACAGAGTTGGGAGTGACAGAGCTGACATGGTGACTCCAGTGTGTCTTGCTCCAAAGCCAGCATTCTTCCCACTGGTCCTCGCTGTCCCTAATATCAGGTCATTGGAGCTTAGGGAATCCATGAAGTTTCCACATAGCAATTCACTGGTGGAATTTTTAGAAGCTTTAGGATGATTCAGGGAAGAACATTTTAAATATCCAAGCAGAGCACGATGAGAAAGTCCTAAAATGTCAGGGTACGTGATCAGTTAAAGCAGATGGTTAAACTACCATTATTATTTGACATTTAGATATCACTTTATATAATCGTTTCTAAATGGAATCACATTGATGAGCCAATTAAAGGTCATGAGAGTTACTTTTACAAGACTGAGAGCATGAAAGGTTGGGAGAGCCCCAGACAGCTATGAGGAGAAACAAGAGGCCACCCCAGGGCTCCATCCGCAGCATGAAGTCACTTGGCCACCTGGACCTCAGCTCATCTGCACCATCCAGATCTGTCTGTTCTCCCCATAAAGATCCGTGGGAACAAAAAGTATAAAGTTTTAGCTAGAAAACTGATCTTGAAACAAAGTAGAAGGGTCCTGACTGCCAGAGACTAAAATGGGAAGGATTTCTCATCCTGCACAGCGTGTAACTGGCAGGGTTCTATTGTGTCCAGAAGTTTGGGCCAGAACTGCACTTTGAAAAATTAGAGAAAAACTAAATTTGGACCCTGTTACACTACTCAGTTAGCATCTGTCCAGGTCTTGGATTATGGAGTGATCTGTGTCCCTCCCATGGGAGGAGGGAAATGGATTTTTGTACAATTAAAAAGTCAGACTATTTGTCGGTCTAATCATTTCCTCTTGGTCTAATCAAGGGCTGGAAGATTAACCCCTTGAAGATGGTTATCAACTTATCAATGCATAACTACAAAAACAGGTGGGTTCATGTAGTTATGGAGAAAGCATTAACACCACCTGCCTGATGTGGAAACAGGCAGGTTTCATGTGAACTTGTTAAGTGTCCCAGAGGCCTCCAGAAATTCTGCTGTGCCACAGTACAGGTTAGTGCTCTGAGCATCACTGCTACTAGAGCCTGTTTTCTCAAAGAGGCCTTTTGTTTTTCTGCATTTTCCCTGCATGCCGTTCAACTGCATAGCTGCAATGCAAAACACCTCCTCCCAAAGAATCGACACTTACCTCCTAAACATGTTAGTCTCACCCCCCAACTTACCCTTCAAAAAAAAATCTGTTCAAAGGGCTTAAAACAGACTCAATTATCTTGAATTTTAATATGAATCACCTGGGGATACTGTTAAAATGAACATTCTGACTCAGTGGGTTTGGGTGGGGCCTGAGATTCTGCATGTCTAATAAGCCCCCAAGATATGTCAATGCTGTTGGCCCACAAACCCCACCTTGAGGAGCAAGGGCTTAGAAGACCATTTGGCTTTTCTTTTGAAAGTTTTGAAAATTATTTTGTCCTTAGAAATACTTTCCCCTTGCCAATGCCTCAATGTTTCCTAAAAGCTGTTCTGGGAACCACTGCAGACATTTTCAAGCAGATGGGGCTGAAGTTAGAAACTCTGAAGACATCATGTTTTAGCTGTTTTCTTGGGCCACATTGCTTTAGCTCTTGGCACAAGCACAAACTCGATGCTGACCTAAAGGCTTACTATCAAAATTAGACATAAAAATGGATTTTACCAATACTACTTGACTAAATATATTTGTCCCTGAAACCCTCAGGCCCATTTTATTTGGTCTCCAATTGGTTATTTTCCATTGGGGAGTTTCAATTATTTTATGGGGTAAGAAGATTTAAATGTTAAAGCACATAAACAGAAGCAGTTTAATTGTGCATCTAAATTCTATATTTGATTGAACAGAAGTAATACTTGTTATTCTGCCTCTATTTCAGGGTTTTCATTTTCTGCTTGGAGAATTCAGTCATTTTAATGTCCAAAGAAACTACTGTAGAAAATGCAAGTAGTCCAAAATACGTTTAACCGTCTAGAACAGATGGGGGAAAGGGGTATTTTTCCAGATGCCCTAGAAATGCTTAATATGTATTTTTTCACCCAAGTAAGCTACATATTATCTGATATTAAAAAGTACCTTATTGGGAGAAAAATAAATATAAACATGGTGGTTATGTATAAAGTATGCTGATTCTTAGATTTATCCTTTATGTTTATTTTTGAAAACTGCCTGCCTTCTGAGCAAGAGCGAGACCCCGTCTCTACTTAAAATAGAAAGAAATTAATTGGCCAACTAAAAATATATAGAAAAAATTAGCTGCACATGGTGGCACATGCCTGTAGTCCCAGCTACTTGGGAGGCTGAGGCAGTAAGATCGCTTGAGCCCAGGAGTTTGAGGTTGCTGTGAGCTAGGCTGATGCCACGGCACTCACTCTAGCCCGGACAGCAGAGTGACACTCTGTCTCAAAAAAAAAAAAAAAGAAAACTGCCTGCCTTGATCAAATTTTTATCATTTATATTTCAGGAATATCCTCCTTGTTAGTATCTTTATCTCTAGGTGGTAGCTATTCTTTCTTGGAGGGGATAGGGTCTCATTCTGTCACCCAGGATCATAGCTTACTGCAGTCTCCAACTTTAACTCCTGGGCTCAAGTGATCCTCCCCCCTCAGTCTCCCAAGTAGCTGGGACTACTGGTGTGTGCCACCATACCCAGCTAATTTTTAAATTTTTTGTGTAGACACAGGGTCTTGCTATGTTGCCCAGGCTGGTCTCAAACTCCTCAGCCTCCCAAAGTGGTGGGATTACAAGCATGAGCCACTGAGCCCGGCCCACTATTCTAAAACATATCTATTCCAAAACATATTTGCCAAAACAATCAACTTGAGAAGATTAAGACCTTAAGAACCATTTATCATATTCTCCTATTTCAAGACACTTGCTCACAAGCCCACAGTTCTGGAGAGTGATGTCAGTAACATAAAGGAATAGAGAACTCCTGGCTATCCCTCTTCCCACAGATATACCATATAAACACCTACATGTGGGCTAATTTCCTCCACAAGAAAGCCAGAAACTAGTCGAAAAACTCCTACACACTAAACAATTGAGAAAATATTTACATTGAAATGGATAGGAAAAGCAGAGACACACACACACAAACCCCATCTTGAGCACAGCTCCTTACAACTGGGAAGGAATCCTCAACTCCCAGCTTCTTCCTGAGGAGGGAAGGGTTTGTCACACACAGCACCCCATCTCTTACAGTTCCTGCCCGGGGGGTTGGCTATTTAATCACCCATGTTCATTACAGCATTATTCACAATAGCCAAGATATAAAAGCAACTTAAGTATCCAACAACAAATGAATGATGAAAATGTGAGATACACACACACACACACACACACACACACACACACACACACACACACAAAACAGAACAGTATGCAGCCTTTAAAAAGAAGGAAATTCTGTCATTTGTGACTATGTGAATGAACTGGATAATGCCCAGGAGGGCATTATCGTAAGTAAAATAAGCTGGACACAGAAAAACAAATATTACATGATCTCACTTATATATAGAATCTAAAAAGTCAAACTCATAGAAGCAAAGAGTAATATGGCTATTGCCGGAGACTTTGGGGAGGGAGGGGAGATGTTGGTCAAAGCACACAAAGTTTCAGTTAGGAGAAACAAGTTTTAGTGATCTATTGCACAGACAGCATGGTGACTACAGTTAATAATAATGAATTGTACATTTCAAAATTGCTAAAAGAGTAGATTTTAAATGTTCTGCTCCAAGCTTCTGGAAAAAGCCACCATGGAGGGGCTGAAGCCGCTCCACCCAGCCAGAAAGTCTGCTTATGAAGACGGCGCCATCTGAGACTCACAATCTGACTGAGCAGCTCTTACGTCTCCTCCCAGCCTGTGCGTCTTTTCTGCTACTGTGCATCTTCGTGAAATGCTGGAGGGCAGGGAATTCCCAAATTGGGCACCCCAGGTCCACTACAAGTCCACAGAAGAAGGGGCATGGGCCCCAGAGTACACACCTGCTGCAGAGAGGGAGCTGTTGGGCTACTTCTCAGCACAAACTGCTCTCCCAGCTGGATTGGGCGGGGGAACCATGCCTGGTTGTTATAGCACCCGGGGGCAGGGAGGGTGCCATGGAAGATGCCCAATCAAACCAGGCAGTTTTCCTATGGGGGGGTGCTCTCCTAGCCCGCTGCATCTCGGAGCCCCACGGTAGTCTAAGGCCAGATCTGTCCATGTGGGCTTCCTCACCACCTGGGTCAAACTCACAGACCTCCCTCCTGTGTCTCCAAGAAACTCAGTAGCCCACTGGCCACCGAATGCCTATGGAGGGGTGAGAGGGATCCCCCCTTACCCTTCCACTGGGCTCAGAGCTTCTCTTGGTTTGATCCTGACCGATATCTTTTTTTCCCTTATCTTCTACCTTCTCTGCTTTGCAATTTTCCTCCGTGAGACCCCTGGCGGGCTCTAGCTCCTCTCTCTGTGATCCACACCCACTCTGCACCTCTTCTCCTTTCTCCTTTGTCAGAATTCCTATACTCCTGCCAGGACAGTCTGACAAGGAATGTCTCTAGTAGGCCATCTCGTCCCTCCTCCTCTCTAGCTATGATTTTGTGTCCTTTAATAAATCTCTCCTTCTCCAACTATGTAGATTCGCACTGGCCCACATTGCCAGGGCATAAATGATGGAACCTCAACCCATTTGCCTGACTTTTCTTTTGTTCTTTTGATGGTTGCTTTTATTATTATTATTATCAGGGCGGCAAGAGGATGGAAGAGATGTGTATGTTTTTCCTAGGCAGTATTCTACGTAAATGGATTTGAGTACCAGTTTTGCCAATTAAGAGATCCTTATATAAGGAGTTTTATTTTGCTGGGGGGGGGGGTTCTTACCCAGTTTTTTTGACTAAAAAATAGAATACCTACTGCAATTCAACCAGATTTCATATTTAATATTTAATAGTAACTATAGTTTTTCCACATTATAATGCTACTGTTTTTCCACATTAACATACTTTAAGAAGAGATTTGTCTACTTGCTAATTTAACAAACCCTGGCATAGTATTATTTGCTAGCCATGGTTTTAAGCAATTTACAAACATGAATTAATTTAATTCTAGTAACAATCATATGATGTTTGTTTTATTTTCCTCATTTTTAAAGGTTGGGTAACTTAGCCAGTGTCACAAAAACAGAATATAGCGAGCTGGGATTTGAAAAAAAGAATACAGTATGGCTACTGAGTCTGTGTTTTCAACCACTATGCATTTCTGTCTTATGAATAAGATAAAATGTGAAATTAAAAAAAAAAAAATCCATGTAACTCACTAAAAAAGGCAATCACTTGTATTTTAAAAAAAAAGTTTGCCAGCTTGGTACTAGCCCAAGAACAGGGACATTGACCAGTGGAACAGAACAGAGAACCCAGATATAAAACCATCTTCATATAGCCATCTAATCTTCCACAAAGCAGATAAAAACATACAATGGGGAAACGAATCCTTATTCAATAAATGGTGCTGGGATAACTGGATACCCACATGTAGAAGATTTGCATGTTTTAAATTCTTAGGGATGGTTACTTTACAAAAATCCTCATTTATATCCCTTGTTATTAGAGGGCTTTTTTGTGCTCTATAACTTTCTATTTGGCTTCATTCCAACTTACCTTCATTCAGAGTTGCATCTATAAGCCTGTTTCTCCCTGCAATGCCATTCTAACTGTATCTTGGAATCACTGATGCATAACCTCAAGTTTCTCCATGGTCCCAGAGGTTGACAGTAATCTGGCTATCACATGAGAAACGTATTTCCATACATTCTTAGTGGGTTTAGAAACAGGTCCAACTTCTTTGAAGGGTAACTTGCAACTTTTATCAAAAATAAAAATGCACACAGTCTTTCAACTGGCAATTCCATACTTAGAATTCCTTTAAATATTAAAATTGTACATGGGTGAAAACACGCAACTGTGAGAATTTTTCATTGTATTACATCATAATAGCAAAAGATAAATGGCAACCTAAATGTAAAAATGTAATAAATATAATTAATGTATTAAATAAGTTATAGTTATTGATATAATAAAATAGCATGCAAAAAAAATTTTTTAAAGGTAAAAGTACACATTGAGATATGAGTAGTGTTTGGCACGACCTATTAAGTGATAAAGCAAATTTTGTCAAAAGGATACTTTAGGTGAAAAATATACATTTAATCATATGATTAAATAAAATTTCTGAAAAGATATATGTTAGTCCTATCATTAATAAAGGGGCTTCAGATAATATGGGCAAGCTGTGAGAAGGGAAAATTTTACTTTTTGCCATATTATATGCTTCAAATAATATGTTTTACTTTGAAAGTTTTTTATCTGAAAGTTCACTTAAATCTTCAGATAAAAATCTTCTATCAACCTTTACCTGTTTGACAAAGATGAGTACTTATCTTTCAAACAACCCACTTCAAAAGACATTAGTAACTTTATTCTTGGTACTGAAGTCTATGATGCTATTTTAAAGATGATTTAATGTCCCTAAATAAGCCCATAGTTTTCAACAGCATAGTAAAAATTCTTATATTCTGGCTACCACTTTATCTTCTTTTTCCATTCTCAGCTGCCAGTACTTCCATTTCTAACTAATTCAGAAAGATTTGTATATCCTGGATAAAAAAATTCTTGCCATTGACACCCCCTTTCCAAAAAAGAGAAAATACATGCAGATTTATGTCCAAAGGGTAGTCCAAATTCTCATTGCCTCATTACATTTGCATGTATTTTAATCTTCTAATTGGAAGTTTTTCTAAAAATTTATTGGGTAAAATAAATTACTGTATCTGAACAGAAATTAAAGATATCATTCACATGATTTTTATTTTCAACAAGAAAATTAGACAAAATTTTAGAAATTTATTGGCAATCCTTACATACACTTTGGAGACACAGCGCGTGCCTAAAAATAGTAATTTAAAATTTACAAATGACATTGATATCCTGGAAAATATATCACCTCTGAATCTTAGTCTTTATATTCTGTGATAAAAATCTTATGTTAGTTGTCTTTTTTACTTGTTGATGTTTTCTTTTGTCATTCAATTTTCACAGCAAGCAAATAATGGAGGTAATATCATTCCTAAATATCCAAGTAGAGAACTTTGACTCAGAAAGTGTGAGTGAATTAGTCAACATGTCTTGTTTTATGATGTAATTCACCTCTTATCCCAAACCATTTTGCCATTTATTTATTTTTGTTCAATGGCTGTCTTTTATTTCTTTTTCCTATCAATGGATATTTTTATCCCCTCCCCCTCCCTCCCCCTCCCCTCCCCTTCTCCTCCCCTCCCCTCCCCTCCCCCTCTTTCCCTCCCCTCCCCCTTCCCTCTCCTCCCCTCTTTTTTCCCTCCCCTCTCCCTTCCCTCCCCTCCCCTCTTTTTTCCCTCCCCTCCCCTCCCCTCTTCTGCTTTCTTTTCCTTTCTTCTAGGTGCTCTGGCTAGGACTTCCATTACTGTGTTGAACAGAAGTAGTGAAAGTGGGCATACTTGTCTTATCCCTGATATTACTGGAGGTGCTTTCAGCTTTCACCATTGATGTAGCTAGTCATGAGCATGATGTATGTCAGCTGTATTATATTGTGGTGCATTCCTTATATACCTAATTTATTGATAATTTTTAATCATAAAAGGATATTGAATTTGTTAAATGAATTTTCTGCATCTATCGAAATGATAAGATTTTTACGCTTTAATCTGTTACTGTGGAGGATTATATTTATTGATTTCCATATGTGCAATATCCTTATATTCCAGAAAAAAAAGTCACTTGATCATGGAATATGTTACTTTTAATGTGCTCCTGAATTTAGTTTGCTAGCATTTTGTTGAGTTTTGCATGTATGCTCATCGGGAATAGTGGCTTGTAATTTTCACTTCTTGTAGTGTTTTCCTCTAGCTTTTGTGTGAGAGTGATCCTGGCCTTTTAAAACATGTTTGGAGTGTTCCCTTCTCTTTAATTTTTTGGGAGAATTTGGGAAGAATTGGTATTAATTCTTTAAATGCTTGGTAGAAATCAGTCACAAAGCTATTTTGTCTTCAGCTTTTCTTTGTTGGAACGTTTTAGAAGTTAAATTGTCTCTGTTTGTAGATGACATGATATTATATGTAGAAAACCCTAAAGAACACAAAAAATAATGTTAAAATTAATAAACAATTCAGCAAAGTTGAAGGATATAAAATCAACATACAAAAATCTGTTTTCTATACACTAACAACAAACTATATGCAAAAAAATTAAGAAAACAATTCCATTTACAATGTCATCAAAACAAAGAGAAATACTTAGAAATAAATTTATCTAAGGAGGTCAAAGATCTCGAAACTGAAAATCATAAAACATTAATGAAACAAATTGAAGATGACACAAATAAATGAAAAGATAGTCTGTGAATGACCAAAAGAACTAATATTATTAAAATGTCCATACTACTCAAAGTAATCTACAGATTCAACACAATCCTGCCATGGTTTTAATGTTTGTCCCCTCCAAAACTCGTGTTGAAACTCAATCCCCTTTTTTAACATAATTAAGAGGGTAAAAAATCTGACTATGATATTTAAAAGGTGGGACCTTTGGGAGGTAATTAGGTTTAGATGATATAATGATGGTGGGGCACTAGTGACTTTATAACAAGAGAGAGATCTGTGTTAGCACACTCAGCTCCTCTCACCCTATGAGGCCTTCTTTCATGTTATGACACAGCATAAGGATTTTACCACAAGCCAACCAGATGTGTCCACCTGATCTTGAAATTCCTGGCCTCCAGAACAGTAAAAAATAAACCCTTTTCCCTTATAAGTTACTCAATCTCAGGTATTCTTTTATAAGCAACAGAAAATGGAGTGAAACAAATCTTTACTAAAATTCCAATGACATTTTTCACATAAAGAGGAAAAAAATAATAAAATTTATATATAACCACAAAGACCCCAAATAACACCATACTTCCTGATTTCAAGTTCTATTACTAGCTATAGTAATTGTAACTATATGGTACTGTTAAAAAACAGACACATATAACAGGATAGAGAGCCCAGGGGGGAAAAAACCCTAAGCATGTAGAGTCAACTACTCTTTGATAAGAGTGCCAAGAATCCATACTAGGAAAAAGATAGCCTTCTCAACAAAAGAGGAGAAAAACTGGATACCCACATGCAAATGAATGAAATTATACCCTTAAACACCATATACAAAAATCAACTTGAAATGGAATAAAGACTTAAATGTAAAACCTAAAACCTAAAATTCCCAGAAGAAAACATAGGGAATATCCTTCTTGACACTGGGCTTGGCAATATATGTATATATATTTTTTTCATTTCAACATATTATTGGGGTACAA